>PVIH01024149.1:0-23388 GCA_004025045.1 Sigmodon hispidus
TCACAGAGAGATCCTTTATTAAGCAGGAAAGAAAAGTTAAATTGCTGGTTTCTGACAGAAAAACAGCAGCAAATAATCTTGCAGGTGTAATTTTTAAGAGAAGAGAAACGAGAAGTCTGTGTTAGAATGAGCTAGGATGAGATGGTAAAGGACGATATAGGGGACAAGGGAAAAAGGAAAAGGTGGCAGAGATATTTGTTCTGGAGGGACAAAGGATTGCCTCTGGATAGAGGAGAGACAGATGTTGTACCTTTTGTGCCCTGGTTGTGAGCCCCACCCCCCCAAATAGACCACCAGAGATGCAAACTCTCCAAAATACAAAAGCAAAGTTTATTGAAAAATGTGAGTTGTGACGAGGACCTCGGTCTGGCATACAGGCCTGTCAGTGGCCAGAGGAGGTACCTGGCCCTTTGCAAACTGGGTTTTTAGAGGCAAAACCCACAAGGTTATACATCAATTAGGGGTCGTAGTAGGATAGAATTCTGATTGGCTCGTCTTTGGGGGGATTTTTAGATTTCCTCTGTTTGCCAAGCCCTATTCTTTCAACTACCTCCTTGGTTGGGTCATTCCAGGCTATCTCTGGTCCTGGAACATTCCATGGTTAATTAGCTGTTATCAGCCCTTAGACTACCTCTCCTGTTTGTACTTTGTCTGTGTACAGACCTCAGGCTTGTCTCAAAACCAAAATTTAGGAACTTCTGCTCAAAAATGGAGGTGCTCCTCTGGTTCTTCAGTACATAGGGGTGGTTTATAAAGGTGAAATAGAAAACCTTGTGTTAGGATGAGGCGTTTAATTTTAATTGGGCATGCTAATTAGTTGAACTAAAGGGGAGTTTTGATTGCTGGACTCCAGAGGAGGAAGTGGCCAAATAAGGGACTAGGCTAACAGTCTATAGCAAGGCAGAGGAAAATGGAGAAGGGCAAGGTTAGGGTCACTTCCAGACAGCTTACTGGGTAGGAGTACTTGATTCTCTTCCCAGAATGTTGGTGGTATGTCAGAGGACCTGCAGTCAACAATGGAGCTTATGGAATACAACTCACCAGATGACAAGGCTATGATGGGTACATCCCAGAGAAGTAAAGCCCTGGGGAGGATTGTTCCCAGAATGCTCTA
Organism: Sigmodon hispidus; assembly: GCA_004025045.1. NCBI lineage: Eukaryota > Metazoa > Chordata > Mammalia > Rodentia > Cricetidae > Sigmodon > Sigmodon hispidus. The sequence goes on from PVIH01024149.1 coordinate 1,115, forward strand.
TGCTTCTGCTGTGCTTCCTCTTGCTTGAGGCTGTCATGTTCCTGGTGTATTTAGCATGGTGTAATTACTATGTGAAAGAATCCCATTGTATCTAGTATAGTGTGATTGTTTCATGGGAAAATCTCACTTCTCACTGGACAATTTTCTTGCAGATCATAATGAAGATAATTTTCTTTAATAAGAGCAATAATGCCTACTTGAACCATAATTTAATTGACTTTCTGAGTCAGCCTAATGGAGACAAGTGGCTAAGACAGTAAAATGATTAGGGAAATGGTTTAGGTTATTCTGTCTATTGCTCCAAAATAGGTTAAAATAGGCTAGAAGTCGCCTTTCCCTCTATTAGATATGAGATTTGCAGAGAATGGAAAATAAGAACAAAGAAGTTTCATGTTGTATAGACCCATGGATTCTGCCTGTGAAAAACAGGCTAATGTTCAAAGGAAGCAATTACATTCCTACTCCCAAGGTTAGGCCTAGGCCTGAGTTCCTTGGTCAAGTAGCTTACAGAGATCACAGGTTTTGGTATATACTTTGAAAAAACAAAATTATGTAAGGAAATTAAATGACCCTATTGTATGTAAAGAAAAACAGATGGTTAGTTGACCACTTTTGTAGACTAGAACTAAGACAGGAATCTGGTACACTGAAACTGCAAACATCTGCCTGCCAGTACAAAAGGAAATGGCTGAAATATACTTGATTTGCTTATAATTTTGTTAATTTTGATGGTGCAAGTGTTTAATCCCACCACTTGGGAGGCAGAAGCCAGTTGATCTCTGTGAGTTCGAAGCCAGTCTGGTCTACAGAGAGAGTTCCAGACAACTATGATGGTTACACAGAGAAATCTGGCCTCAAAAAAACTGAAAAACGTTGTTAATAAAAAAAGGAATCATTGCTTTGGGGTGAAGATGCTATAATGGGAAAATTAATACAAAGGAAAATATTTAAGTACTTGTGGGCTTCTAAGAAAAACATGTAACTTGTGATTACAATGTGACTTCTTCCTAAATAAAGATTTTAATTTGTTTTTGGAAAATATGTAACTTGTGTTTGTAAGGTAATTTCCTTCTTACATAGATGCTTTTATCTTGGGTGATAAAAAGGGGTAAGAGAAAAACAAAGTATTAAACAAGCAACAAACTAAAATGAAGAATTAACCTTTGTCCCTCAGATAACTTTCCCAAGTGTGTGTGTGGGGGGGGGGGGCTCGATGATGCCACACTTCCTTCCCAATTTCTCTTATCTGCCAAGAGCAGGATCTTTTGAAGTCAGTGAGGACTAAGACATAAGTAGCATTGGTGGAAGTGAATGAGTCAGGAGCTAAACCCATCAAGAACTGAGGGAAGAAAGTGAGTGGTGCTAGGAGACAAGTCCAAAACAATGTGGCAATGAGCAGCCTACTCTGATAGCATAGCACTCTGTGTGAGAAAGTTGAGGGACCGAATCCACTTAACTGCAATATAGCTGCTGCTTCTGCTTCTTCTGCTTCTTCTGCTTCTTCTGCTTCTTCTTCTTCTTCTTCTTCTTCTTCTTCTTCTTCTTCTTCTTCTTCTTCTTCTACTTCTTCTTCCTCTTCTTCTTCCTCCATACTTTTTTGAGAATAACTTAAATTCTAAATGAGTCTTACAGTACTAAATACAAAGCACTGCCAGTGCTGGTTCCAACTGAAATCTCCAGGACAGACTCTGTTTATTTCTTCTACCTTATAGAGGTGGCTGGCATTTGCTCTCTGAAGTCAGCAACTCTGATCCGTTTCCACTGTTCTCCTTCTCTGATCTAGTAACACCTTCTTATAAGGATCCTTGGGATTATTAAGCCCATCTTGATAGTCAGGATTACCTCCCTATTTCAACATTCATGATTTAATTTAACCAGCAAAGTCTTTCCTGCCATATAAAGTACCACAAGTTCTGAAAATAGAATGTGGACATTTTTGTTTACATGCTCTATTTCTTTCTTGGAATCTTTGAATTTGTAATTCTGTTCCCTAAACTTGGCTCTCTGTATTTGTTATTTCAATAAGTACCACCATCCGTCTCTAATTAGGAGGTAATTTCTTGATTTATTCTTTCTTTCTTTCCTACCCTTTCTTCCTTTTCTCCTTCCTTCCCTCCCTTCCTTCCTTTTTTGCAGCGACAAATTTATGAATTTTATGTCTGATTAACTCATTGCTTTTATTTTTGTTTCTAGTGGCACTTTACATTTGAATTCATAACAGGGAGATAGGTTCTTAACTGTGCACTGCAATTGTTTAAAAGACAGTTAGTAGGGTAGGCTCCACCCTTGTGGATTTTTGAAGAAAAGGGAGTAAACTGGTTTTTATGCAAACTAAGTTCCCATAATGCTTTGCTTTCTTTAGAACCGAAGGTGCATACAAGAGAAAACATCCTGGAACTGACTTGCTAGGTTTTAATCCTGTGCCTGCCTCTCAGAAGCTGTCTCCCAGGAGAAAATCCACAGAAATCCCACGATCGAGCAGTAAACAACGGTGTTCAAAAGATTTATTCCGGAACTCAGCACCATTTCCCCCCTCTCTGGGCGGGGATCCTTTTTCTGCTTTGCTGCTCGACTGAGCTGGAGACCTGGAAAGTTCGACTGTACTCAAGACCTGAAAAATGAAGCTTTCTTGGAGCTCAGAGCGTCTGGGCCCGGTGGCTTTCTGCCGTGGCAGAGTCCAGCTGGCCGCCCTGCTGCTCTTATTGGCGCCCTCTACTTTGGGTGAGCCGCGGGGAGGCAGGGATGCGCGGTGCACCAGGACCCGTGGCAAATGGGCACAGCGCCAACACAAAGGCTAGTCTAGGGTCCCAGTGGGTGTGGCCAGCATTTCTTTCCCATGGGTGAGTGTGGAGCTCTCAACCCAGGTTGTACTCACCCTATTTGGGAATGCTTGGTCTTCGACCTGCCTGTCTGTATCGAGTGTGGAGCCAATTGTAGTGAAACAAATCGGTGTGGGGTCGGGGTGGTGGTGTATAAATTTCAGAGTCGCAATTTCTCATCCTCGAATTTGGCTGTGAAGAAGGGTAATATGTCTGTGTGTTTCCTCATCTGTGAAATGGAGATCCTAAGTCTTCCGTGATACTGCTATTTACTGGTTTTTGTCATGTGTCTAACCCAAGTACTGCTGCTTAATTTATTTCTATGCCGGAGACGTTATTTATGCATTTTCTCCAAAGGCCTAAACAAACTGGCCTAGGGAGTTTGTATTTTATCTCCCGCTCCAAACCCTTCTGAACTCACTTGATACCCTACTTTAAGATCCTCCCACCTTAAATTAGGAATTGAAGGGCAAGGAAGCCCCAGTGTGCATGAAATACTTGCAAGTAAAGAGGACCTTGAAAATCGACATATTCCATGTTAGTGATGGATAAGTGAAAAAATAGAGTGCCCATTTTACCCACTATGGGTTCTAAGCTCCCTTCCTACCTCTTCAATAAGAACTTCCTTACAAGAATTGTTTAGACTCATTGACAGCTGAAGTGACAATCTTAAATGTTTTTGTTCAACTCAGGGTTTAAACTTTTCCACTATACCAATTAGATATATTAACTGAACCTTCTTTTTTTGTGAGCAGAGAAAAAAACCAAAATATCTGCAAGAGGTTGTGCTTTAATTTTTATCTCCCTTGGTTCACATGGCCAGATGAAGATATATGATCAAATTCATATTTTTATTTTTAGAAAAGAAATATATAGCAAGAACATTGGTGGGAATCTCCTATTAGTGCTTAGAGATCTTTGTTCCTTTGTCACCTTCTGGCTGAAATGTTGCTACATTTTTGCCATAGTTATTAAGCTACTGTTAAAAATAATCCCAGTCATTATTATGTGCAAAGGAAATTAACCAAGGTTATGTGACTCAAGCCCAGGAGTACTTTCGTCAATAGAGTTGAAACCAAGAGAATACTATTAGAATGTTTCCATTGGCCACAGCACTTTGTAATTCAAACAAAATATGGTATTACCTTGAAGGCAAACACATAGAGAAATTGGTTCTGGGTTTCCTGTCTCTGCTACGTACAGCTGAGAACCTTGGACCCAGCAAGTGTCTATATGTGTGCCTCAGACTGCATTATCAAAATGTATGAAGCAAAACTTGGCAGACCTGTGAGCAGTAATAAATGAATCCACTGTTAGAGTTAGAAACTTCAATAACCCTCTACTAGATCTAGACAGATGTAATAGACAGAAAAGCAGTAAGGACATAGCAAAACTCAGTATAACCGGCAAGTATGGGATCCTCTCACAACAGTAGAATATACTTTCCTAGGCTCATACAAACCATTCACTGAAATAAACCACATTCAGGGACATAAAATGGCACAGTAATTGTTACTTGAATACCGTTGGAGTTGGTGGCCTCTGGCATGCCTTAAGATACTCCTGTAGGATCATTTCTGTTAGCTCTGCTGCATAAAAAAGACAGAGTAGGGGAGTTAAGAAAGAGTCTGTTTCCTGTGCTTCATAATGCATCTCAGTTTTCACAATCTCAGATGTGAGATTTATGGTTTATATTATCTAATGTTACCCCAAATAAACTTCTCACTTAGAAAAGCAACTTCTAACATGTCCTGCACATTAGAAATACTGAAGATGATTATAGTAAATAATTTCCTGGAAACAAGGCGTCTGCCATGACTACCCCTTTATTTGCCTAAGGATACAAACCTAAGTTGTATGTGAAAGGCACTCAGAGAAAGAAGTGCTGTCAGATAAAAACCAGTAACAACAATAAAAATCTAAAAAGTCAAGAATAATAGTTGAAATACAGCTTTTATTTATACTACTTTTAACAAAATCTGTGATAATATTTTGTCACTCTAAGTCTTAGCTATTACTATTAAATCCTGTTTAGTAAAGTATTTAAAATGCTTATTCCAAGCCAGGCAATGGTGATGCACACCTTTAATCTCTGTGGTGTGCATCTCTTTGATCTATAGGCAGATCTCTATGAGTTTAAAGCCAGCCTGGTCTACAGAATGATTTCTAGGACATCTAGAGTTACACAGAGAAACCTTCTCTTGAACAACAACAACAACAACAAAAACCCAAATAATAAAAATAATAATAAAATAATAAATACAATCAAATCTTATTCCATTTGTATGGCATTCTTCTAAATACTTAAGCATATCACATTTATACTTTTGTTATTAATTTTGTGCTCTTAATTTTAACTGATAAAATTGCCTAACCAAAATCTTTTCAGAATCCCTTCACTGAAGAGTAAAATATGGAGAACGGGAACAGAGTGTAGCTCAGGTTGACAGCTCATACTCCTGTAAAGTCATGGAAGTGCTCATGAGTTCACAGTCGTGATGACTCAGGATGGATCAATAAATACTGGTGCCTCAAAGCCATAGGTGATTCCCTGATCTATGCTGTCCAAGAGGCAACACCTCTAAGTCAAGATGATAGTACCTGTTGTCTATACAGAAGTAGATTGAGTTAGTATTTTCTGTGACTCTTGTTGAGGATATATATTGTTGTTAGTAGATGTTTATATATTGAGATCATGTTATTTTTGAAAGAAAAACAAAAGTATAATAAAAGTAACAGTAAATGCAATCACTAATCAAAACAGAATGAAAGAGCCAAAACACAAAAGTCAAAAACAAATAAGATGCTAGATTTAATCTTAGATTTGTTATATATTAGTAGTCAGTTCCTATTTAAAGACAAAAGTTGTCACATGACCAAATGTCTGAAACTATGAGCCAAGGGAACATAGCAGCTATGACAGACTCACAGGAGTACTTTGAAAGTGTTAAGTTTGCTTTCTGTTGCTATGATCAGCACAGTGACCAATAGCACTGTGTGTGTGGGGGAAGGTTTATTTGCTTCACAGACTATAGTTCATCCCTGAGGGAAGGATGCCAAGGCAGAAACTCAGGGACCTGAAAGGGTTGGAAGCAGAGACCACAGAGGAGTGCTACGTACTAGCTTGTTCCCCTACGACCCAGGTTCAGCTGTACAGGAAAGGCATCACACACAGGGGACTGGGCCCTCCTAAGTCAGTTATTAATCAGGAAAACACCCCCACAGACATGTGCACGGGCAAATCTTACAGAGGCATTTTCTCAATCGAGGCTCCTTTTCCCAGGTAACTCTGGTTTGCTTCAAGTTGACAAAGACTCACCAGCACAGGAAAATTTTAAAATGTCAATGAAAACAATTCTTGGTTTCTTTCAGATACTATGTGAACTACAAGCTACTACCTCAGAGTGGCTTCTGGCTCCAGAGGTAGATCATACTAGACTGGGGCTTTGTAAACTTGGAATTTAGCAGTTGCTATGGAAAGAGGGCCACATAAAAATTAATGTGGAACAGAAAATCAAATGGGCAGTTTCAGTCTGATTCCAAGGTTTGAGAAGTTATATAAGGCTTCAAATTTCTTTGCATAATTCTGATTTGGACAAGAGATTTACAGTGCTTGAACATACTTATTTAACAAATGGAACTGTTATATATTTTTTTAGACTAAGAATGTCACTAAAAATTGCAGAGACTTGACAGACATTGTAACTTAAGTTTGAAAATGTCAGTCATAATGACTCAAAAGTAAAATGCTAATACAAACAAAAAGATGTTACACATATTTCAAGATGGCAGATGAATATAAAAGGATGGAAAATACCATGTCAAAACAAATCAATGTAAAGCTAGCTTGCTAACTGGCATTAGGATAGTATTGTCTCTAAATAAATATTATATATTTATATTTAAAAATATTAATACAGGGTTAGGGAGATAGCTCGGAAGTTAAAGTACTTGTTTTACAAGGATGAGAGCTGATGTTTAGATTCCCAGAAACACTTGTTGATGCTGAATGAATGAGGCAGTCCATCTGTAATTTCAGCCTCTAAAGGCATAGACAGGGAATCCACAGAGTCATTGGCCAATAAGACTAGCCATATCAGCAAGGTTTGGGTTTCAGTGAAAGACCCTGCTTCGCTTAGAAAATTGGAGGAGTTGACAGAGGATGGTTTTCAATATCACTCAGACTTCCATGTACACACATACACACGTGTATATACACATGCAACCACACAATGCAAAACAATGAATATTTGCATGCACAGTAAGCACAGACACACTACACCACACACAAAATTAAATAAAGCAGTTGAAATATTGGGTACTAAATGTGCTATCCTATGTAGTTTTATTTCACAAATAAAATAGTATATGAAGGAAGATTTATTGTGAAAATCAGAGTTATTTTATTGTGAAAATGATTAATCTTTCATGAAATATAAAAATTTAACAATATAACAATTTAAATTTGTGTGTTCTAATGATAGAATGTGTAATATATAAAAAGGTGGACATAATAAAAAGAAATAAACAAGCATATAATAAAACAGAATATTTGAACATGAGTTTTTAGCATCCAGTAGAATAAGCAGACCCACCAAAATGAGGAAATATATAAAATAGTTTTAAGCAAGCATACAAGATGCAGTCAATTTAAAAAATAGCTAGAAATGTGTTGCTCAATTTTTTGTATGTCTTAATCCATCCTTTGTACTTGAGAGTATTAGAAGGAAAAGACATCATAACAAAAATGTAGTATTTCCAAAGTTAAATTAAAATGATTTTTTCATCAGATAATTACTGATTATATATTATTTGACCCTAACTGGCAATTTAGTTAATTCTACTAAGCTTTAAGGAAAGATAACTGAATCTAGAAGTTAAATAAAAACATGTATCAAAAAATACATTCACAAAATGACATAGAGTTTTAGTTTTTGAAATTTTACTATGTTACCACTTTGGGCAAAGTGCTGATTCATTCTTGAATGCCAGAGAGGAGCATCATGAACCATTACAGCTGGCTGGACAACAGAGTGATGAGGGATGATGTGATACACAAGTATGTTTTGGTACAGGAGAGAATGATAAGTGAGGATGGCATGGATGAAATCTAAGCACGAGTGCTCTCTGACTGGTTGAAATTTGAAACTTAGTGTTGGAGTTTCTCCCTCAGTGAAAGACTATATTATATTAACATATTATGTGTGAATTAAGCTATATGCATACATACTTAAAAAAAAAAAAAAAAGCGGAGGTAGCTTTACCTCCAGCACCCTCTTCTGACCTCCAAAGGAACTGCAAGCATGTGATGCACACAGATGCATTTAAGCACAGTCATGAAATAAAATGAATAAATCTTAAAAAATAGTTGTTAAAGCAGAGACTTCAATTATAGATGCTAACTAAGATTATTTTAAAAGCTTGTTGTTGGGGCTGGAGAGATGACTCAGCGGTTAAGAGCGCCGTCTGCTCTTCCAGAGGACCCGGGTTCAATTCCCAGCACCCACATGGCAGCTAACAACTGTCTGTAGTTCCAGTTCCAGGCAAACACCAAGGCAAATAAATAAATAAATAAAGTTTAGAAACTATTCTGACTTTCAAAAAAAAAAAAGCTTGTTGTTTTGGGGGGGTTAATAAGCCTTTATATAGCCTATCTTATCTAGGTTAAGATTAAAGGCATGTAGCCTTGAACTCACAGAAACAGAAGAAGTTTTGTCTCTGGAGTTATGGGATTAAGGGCATTAGTTGCCACTGCTTTTTTTTTTTTTTTTTTTTTTGTGTTGGGATCAAAGGTATGTGTAAGTGACTAGCTGTTTATCTTTGTAATTAAGGTTTAAGAATTTTTTGGGCTGTCTGCCTAGGATTTGAGTGTGGGCTCTCTCCCCAATATTCAAGTTTTATTGAATATGTAATATATATCCACACATACCCATTAAAGGAATCATTTATTTTACTACTATTAGAGTATTCTTTTTCTTATTTGATCACATGTATGGAGTAAATTGGAAAGAAAGATAAGGTGGAATAGAAGTCCTTCCATTAAATGGAATGTTGCTGTGGATTCATTCTGCAGGCCAGTGCATAGCCCCATCATCATTTCCATTTGCCAGACTTCTAAATCGAAGTGATGAACCCGAGTTTCCCATTGGAACATCTTTGTTGTATGAATGCCACCCAGGATATAGAGGGAGGCAGTTCTCCATCATCTGCCAACCAAACTCAGCCTGGACAAGTGCTGAAGATAAGTGTACACGTGAGTAACTACAGAGGAAGCTGACAAATAGTAGGTACTTTATGACAAATACTTTGTGACAAAGAGTAGAGTCTGCTTCAGTTTGTCTGGGTTTTAGAATTATGATGCATGTCGTTAGTAATATTATTGACTCATTCTTGTAGGTCATATCTTTTTACTGTGTGTTCTGTCTTCTCAATTGTTAATTTAATAATAATGATCATTACAGGGTATGACTGAGGGAAAATGTCCTCAGAGTATTTCACTTTAGTGTCTCCAATTTTGCACAAGTGTCATTAAGTAATTAGTGATTCTGAAGCAAAGAAAAATGGTATTTAATAAGTAAGATGGAAAAATTCTTTGAGGTCTGTGAATTAGAACACTTAGAAGAATGCTTTGGTAAGAAATAAAGTATACATGTTTTAGGGAGTCACCATATGAGAAAGAATTTGGATGGAATTTCTTTTGGAAACTAGTGTCTGGTGAGTTTCCTCAAAGTGGCACAAAGTCTGTGAAATATTACAATTATGTATGCTCTCTGCGGTAAGTTACAGTTAGAGTAGAACTTTGCAAAAAAGGAAAGTTGAGTTTACTTTACTTGGTTCCAGAATTCTGTTTTTTTTTCATAGGTAAACGATGTGACACTCCTATAGACCCTGAGAATGGCACAGTACATATAGACGAAGACATTTGGTTTGGATCCAGTATTAATTATAGCTGTAATACAGGGTGAGTTGGCAACAACATCTCTTTGTTCAAGACTTCTGGAACAGCAGTAGTGCCTTCTCAGCAGGTCCTAGAATAGACATCTAATCTGTTACTTACTGATTGTGTTTTTTGGCTGTGTTTTGATTTGTTTTGTGTTAGAGGTTGAACTCAAGGCTTTAAACATGCTAGGCAAGTACTCTACAACGAATCCACACCATCAGAATGTTGCTTAACTTTAAAAGGCTTGAATATAAGTGTTTATTAATTCTTGGTTGAAATGAACAAAAATATAAAATCATTAGATGGGAGAGATATGTTATTGTTATCCCTGATGAATAACCAAGAGGACATGTTAGTCAATTTTCCATTACTATAACAAAACAATTGAGATAATTAAAAGGAAGAAAAGCATGTTCTAATTAATTGTTATAAAAATCTCAGTTCATGTTCACTTGACTGTTTTACTTCAGTCTACGGTGGCATGGTCCATTACAGCAGGAACAGATGTTTTCATAATATATAAGTTCTTATAACTCTGACAAAAAGACAAATAATTTTAAAACAGGCAAAGGAGGGGCTGAAGAGATGTCTCGGCTGTATAGGGTATAGACTGCCTTTGCAGAGGACCTGGAGTCATTTCCTAGCACCACATCTGCCTATGCTCCAGGGAACTGATTGATACACTCTCAGGCCTTCACTGGTCCTGCATGTACACACACAAACCCACATGGACACATAATTAAAACAAATTTTTGAGCCAGATGTGGTAGTGTATGTATACCTTTAATTTTAGTACGCAGAAGACAGAGGCAGACATACCTTTGTGGATTTAAGGCCAGTCTGGTTTGCATAGTGAGTTCCAAGCCAGCTATGTCTACACAATGAATCCTGTTTAAAAACAAAGCAAAAAAACAAATGAAGGATTAAACATTTCTTCAGAGAAAATCCACAAATGTACCATAAAGAAAATATATTTACTACATATTGTAACAACAGCTTTCTGACCCTGTCTGGCCAGAGGTCCAGACCCACAGACCTGTGGTCTCAGAGTGCCTCGCCACCTGCTGCTTCTTAGGCCCCACCCCAAATGACTCAGACGCTTATATTAATTTCATACTGTTTGTCCTATGGCTCAGGCATATTGCTAGCTAGCTGTTTCATCTTAATTCAACCCATTTCCATTAATCTGTCCTGCCACATAGCTTGTGGCTTACTTATTTAGTTACATGTTTCTTCCTAGTCACTGGTTCATGTCTCTGTCTTCTCCACCCTCCTACCTATTCTCTGTTTTCCCTACCTACTCCTACAGTGCCTGCCATGGCCAAAACAGTCCTTTATTCACAGCATACAGAAAGACATTGCCACATCCATCAACATATGGTCAGCAAAATGCAAATGATAACCACTTGGAGATACTATCTCACCTATGAAAATACTTGTAAAGGGAAGACAATAGCAAGTGTTAATGAAACTGTAAAGAAATGGAAGTTCTCATACATTGCTGAAGTAGACAACAGACCAATATGTCTAAAGACTCAACAACAAACCAATCCCTAGATCCCATTAGAGTACAGTAATCCACTGAATCCACTTAGTGCTGCCCATTTGTGCATGGGTATAAAACCATCTCCTGAAGCATAAGTAATTTCTCAGAGTCTATATCCCTGAAGAAAAATTACTTTTCTTCTCCCAGCAGCCACCAATTACCAACAGTTCCTCATCTAGATATGGAACTTAATGATCTTCCCCATCCATGATGGGCTTCTGGCAGGCTTGATCTCGTGCAGGTCTTATGCACACAGTTATAGCTGCTGTGAGTTCATGTGTGCTGTGGCCCTGTTATAGCCAGAAAATGCCATTTTTTATTAGTCAGTCACTATCTCTGGCTCTTAGAATCCCTTTTCCCTTCTCTTTATGCTGATCCCTGAGCCTGGGATATAGAATGTATAATATAGATGTCCTGTTTAAAGCTGACCACCCTATACTTTCTTATTCTCTTGTCATTGTCCAGTGGTGTCTATGGGTATAAAGATAAGACCTTAGGATGCAGTTTATTATTAGGCTTATTTAGTAGAATAATACTATTAGATTCTCCTCTAGGGCTTATGATCTAGCCAACCTCTGATTTTTGATGCAGTTAAGAGTATGAATTCCTAGCTGTGTAGCAGGCCTTAGATCCAGTCAGTGATATTATTTTAATATTTGTGTCACTATCGCACAGAGAATATATTGCCATGTCAGTGACTATTGGGGCTTACAAAGTTTATGATTAAGATTGTTGATGACTTTTTCACACATAACAGTGCACTTAGAACATTCAAGTAGCTAGCCAATAGGGATGAAGCTTCCAGGTTAATACCAGCTTGGTTTCTTATGTTCTATGACTCAAGTATGTAGAATCTTCAGCAATAGGGTCTTAACCAACAAGTTCTGAAAGGTAACCAAGGCAGTGGTGATAGCCTGTTATGTTTGAAGGGGCATCTAAGGGATTTCACTGATCAACAACTCAAAAAGAGACAGCCCACACCTGACAATATGGGCTTTTAATTTAATATCCTGTGGTATCTGTAAGAAGGATTGTCCCCAAGTAATACGGTAATGGTATTTAAGCTTCTTTTATATATGTATATAGCTTAAGAAACTTCTACGGTAGTAGGTTTCTGTATGGCTTTTTCAAAGGTCTTTGGTGTTATTATGTTGGTTAGTTTTTGTCAACCAGACACAAACTAGAGACACCTGGGAAGAAAAACTCAGTTGAGAAATTCCTTTATTAGTTTGACCCGTGAGCATATCTGTGGGCATTGTTTTGATTGATGGTTGATGTGGAGGGTCCAGCCTGGTATTGGTGGTATCACCCCTGGGCAGGTAGTTCTTAGTTTTATAGGAAATCTGGCTGAGTGTGAGCAAGAGAGTGGGCTAGTAAGCAGCACTCCCCTGTGGTCTCTGCTTTCCTGATTCTAGGTCCTAGTTGGTTCCTACTCTGACTTCTCAGTGCTAGGCTGTAATATGGAAGTGCAAGCAAATAAATCCTTTCTCTCTCCTTCGTTGCTTTTGATCATTGTTCTGTCACAGCAATGGAGACACAAACTAGGATAATTATCCCTCCCTACATTCTTTTCTCTACCTTACCTTCTCTGTACCTACTCTGTTAGCCTTTCCTGTTTCATTATTCTCCTTTCTTCCTTCATACCACCTTAGTTACATCATCAGCTTCAAAATTCTTATTACTATAAGGTCTTTTATGTGAGCATTGAAGTAATCACAAAGATAACCTCTAGTCAATATACCAATATAAACTTATCAAACATAACCACTACCAAACGATTATAAGATTACAAAGGAAGAAAACAAATGAGAAACAATGGAAAAAACTAGAAATCAATCAGAAAACAAAATAAATAGGTGCCATTCCTTACCTATCAATAATTTGCTTTAAAAGAAAATTAGTTGTATGCTGTAATAAAAAAATCTGAATGGCTGAATAAATAATATGTGTCTGCAAAAACTTTAAGGTACACCTTTAAATAATTCAGGGGTGACCATTAGTTATTAAACTAAGTGAAAAAATTATCACAATAGACAAATTGGTGGTATCATGAATGTATAACTTTTTCTTGGATAAAGTAAAAAATTAGCTATTCACACTGGTAAAGAACAGATTGAAGATTCTATTCAAGTCCAGCTTAATGAATCAGTAAATTTATCAGTTATTAACAGGAAATTGGTTGTCTCAAAGGCAACTTCAAAAAAAGTCCCACCCTCAGTGAAGACAGCACATGAAAAGCTATACTATTGAAGTCTTTCACCTCCCAGTCCATCTTCTGTCTCCCCTAAATCCTGGGAACCTTCATGACTATATGTGGTTGAGACAGGAGGGAGTAGCTAACCTGTAATCTCCAGTAAGGGTCTTGTGACCCTTCCCTTTCCTTCCATAAATATGTGCTGATAGCCCCATTACCATTATTACATATCTAGCTAGGAGCTGTATTTTCTCTTTATTTTTGCAGGCCAAGGTCTCCTAGAGGTTATAATGATCAATTCTACTTCATGTTGGTGATGGTCATATGAATCTTGGAGGAACTAGATGCACTATAGCCATATAATTGTAAAATGGTCACTTTTATGGTCACAAAAAAGCAAATATGAACTGAGTTGAAGGTTGAAGGATGAAATGGACAGCTGTACTCTACTTTCAACATTAGATAGGTCATTCATCAAACAATCTCAGAAAGGAGCAGATATAAATAAAATAGCTCATCAAATAGCAGAAGAATCTATATTCTCAAGTGTACATAGAACATTTTTTAAAGCATGTAAAATATTAGACCACTGCCATGATTGCACTATATCAGAAATATATTAATATGTTTTTGTCTCTTCATAATATCAGAATTTATTAAGTAACAATAAATTTACTAGGTATTTATCATAGTTTCAATGGCAGTAACTTGCAAATATTGCTTTTCTTGTGACCTTGGCTGAGGTAAATATAAAGTTTTTTTTTTTAAATAGCAATCTTAATTACTAATATTAACTTTGAGGTTATGCATTATACATACACCCCTCTCTGTGTATGTGTTTGGGATACTACTGCTGTGATGAAATACACTGACCAAAACAACTTTGGGAAGAAAAAGTTTATCTGGTTTATGCTTCCAAATCACTGTTCATATTGAAGGAAGTCAGGACAAAACTCAAATAGAACAGGATCCTAAAGATAGGAGCTGATTCAGAGGCCATGGAGGAGTGCTGCTTATCAACTTCCATAAGGTTTCAGAACATAGTGAAGAACATGGTTCTGGAGCAGTAGCTGGGAGCTACATCCTGTTCTCTAGGCAGAGAGAGAGATGCTGGGCCTGGTGTGGGCTTTTGAAACCTCAAAGCCCATTCCCAGTAACATGCTTCTCCCAGAAAGACCATATCTTCTAATCCTTTTAATTTCTCTCAAGTAGTACTACTCCTTGTTGACTGAGCATTCAAATATAGGAGACAGTAGGATCCATTCTTATTCAAACCACCATTGTGTGTGTGTGTGTGTGTGTGTGTGTGTGTGTGTGTGTGTGTGTGTGTGTGTTATACCGCAAAGAATGGAGAGTTTCAGAGAAACCAAAGCTAGGAAACCAGATGCCACAGTCTTTGCATTGACAACAAATCCTGACCCAAACTGTGAGAAAGAAGCTGAAGAAGCTGTGATGACTGAGTTGGCATTGAAGGTACATGTTGGAGAGCAAAGTTATGTAGGTGAATGTAGCTGAAGAAGTAAAGGATAAATTCTTAGATGAAGTCCATCTACTTATCACAACCTTCCAACAAAAGAAACCTTAGGACCTGATGACTTCACCACTGAATTCTAATTTTTGTTATGATTCCAGTATTATTCTAATACAAAACTAGACAAGACAATGGAAGAAAATTGCTGGCCAATATTCTTAATAAATATGTTATAAACATTTACTACCAATTAGTAGCAGACAGCGTTCACAAAACAGTCCATACAGTGGGGTCAGTGAGATGAATCTTCAAAATCCATGTAAAAAGCCAGCCATGGCTTCATGTGTCTGTAATCCAAGCACTGGAGGAGTGGGAGACAGACAGATTGATCCTAAGAGTTTGCTGGCCAGCCAGCCTAGCCAAAAGTGAGTTTTCAGCTCAGTGATTTTTGTCTCAAGGCAATGGACTGAGAGTGATAGAGGAAGAGACCTAGTGTCCTGCTCTGAGCTCCTCGTGCATATGAGTACACTCTCACTCAGACCCCATGTGTGATGCTACATACATACTGTCATATATGGTGAGTAAGTGGGATTTGTCTCTGAAATGCAAGCTTGACTTGACAGTGTACAACTAAAATGTGAGATTACATTGACAGAATGTGCTACAAATACATAACCATTGGAGGAAGAGGAAAAGACATTTAGCACAATTCAAATTTTCCGTCATTAGAAAAGTTCTCTAAAGATTAGTCATAGAAGGATTATACAACTAACATTGTATTCAGTGGTGAAAGGAAGTATTTTTTATAAGATTAGGAGCACAAAGGCATTTTCATCATTCTCAAAGGAACACTTCTCCTGTCCTGTCTCTGTACAACTACCTACGGATCTTCTCTGTGGATCTTCTATCTATGAATCTCCCTAATTTTGGACATACTCAAATGTCCATTGATAGATAAATGGTTAAATGAAAAATGGAACATTCATGATGTGGGCTTTAACTTATAACAAGATAGAGTCATGCTGAGTAGAAAGCTAGTCATATATAGTTGTATTCTATATGACTCCTTATATAACTTTTTACAATTTGTAATTATAGAAATGGTCACCAGCAATAAGAATGTGTGAGAGAAATCAGGGATGGGAAGATCGAGTGTCACAGTAAAGAGATCTTGCATCTATTTTAGTTCTTGCTGTGGTGGGAAATAGACACATCTACACGTAAAATTATGTCTAAGCCTCTTTCCCACTGAGTGGTCATGGTACATGCATTTATTCCAGCATTTGGATCTCTGAGTTCAAGACCAGTCTGGACTACACAGTTAGTTCCAGGACAGCCAGAAAGAAACACAGAGAAACTCAATCTTGAAATAACAAAGAAAAAGGAGAGGAAGAGGAGGAGGAGGAGGAAGAAGAAAGACAGAAAAAGTATCTTTCCCATAGAAAAAGGAGCAAGTGGATTTTTTCAGTTTTAGTTCCCAAAATGACATGTTTATGTATAAATCTAACAAAATAGGTATAAGAATTGTTACTGTGAAATAGGTGTCATGATTGTTTTAATTTTGTGGCATACTAGACAATTTGCAGCATATTAATCGAGTATTGCTGACTTGATAATCAAGTATTGCTCATTTAAATATGAAAAATTTGTTCAACTTTTTGGTCAGATTTGAGTCCCTTCGTTTTAGGTTAATGAATCTTGTTTATAAGACGTTCCCTTATCTGAGCATTCATATTAATGCTTTCAAGGTGTACATGAATTCATTCATATTAGTATAAAATATAAATACACATGACATTTCTTTTTCCTTCAAGAAACTTGTAATGTCTTTAAAAATAAGACTTATAAAAACCAGCTATAATTTACTGTGGAGTCTATGAAACGATAATAAAAAGAAAACTCTCATTTAGTTGGAAGGTATGAAGAAGAAAATCAAAAAATCCAAAGAAGGATGTAAGATTTGAGAACTCATGGTCTTTGACAGGAAAAAAAAAATGTCCCAAAGCTTCCAAGGGAAGCAGCAATTTAAGCAAGCAATTATTTATGGATTAATTAACATTCTTTATTCTGTGTGTAGATTCCGTCTCATTGGCTCATCCTCTGCCATGTGCATAATCTCAGGTACAGGTGTTGCTTGGGATAATGAAGCACCTATTTGTCAAAGTAAGTTGAAATTTTTATTTCTATTAACTTGACTCATGTACTTTTTCTTTGGATTATGTGTATTTTTTTTGCAGGGCTGGAATTGAACCCAGAGCCTCATGTCTGTTAGGACTCTATCACAGATGTAAACCTAATGCCCTATAAGGGATTTTTAAAAATCTTTATTTGTATAATCTGTTCTTCAAGAAAATGAAGATGTTCTGACTAGTTTTATCTCAAGTTGATCAAAGCAAGAGTTATTTGAGAATAAGGATTTTTAGTTGAGAAAATGCCTCCATAAGATCTGGCTGTAGGTAAGCCTGGAAGGCATTTTCGTAACTAGTGATTTGTGTGGGAGAGCCTAGCCATTGTGGGTAGTGTCAGTCTTGGGCTAGTGGTGGGCTGAACAAGCCATAGGGAACATAAGCAGTTCCCCTCCATGGTCTCTGCCCCAGCTCCTGCCTTCAGGTTCCCTCCCAGTCTTACTCCTTTTGCTTAAACTTCAAGAACTATTTTGAATAGATATAGGGAGAGTGGGCAGCTTTGTCTTGTTCCTGATTTTAGTGAAATTACTTTGAGTTTTTCTCCATTTAGTTTGATGTTGCTTGTTGGCTTGCTGCAAATTATGTTTATTATTGTGTAAGTTCTTTGTATTCCTAATCTCTCCAAGACCTTTATTATGAAGGGGTGTTGGATTTTGTCAAAGACTTTTCAACATCTAATGAGATGTTCATGTTTTTGTTTGTTTGGTTGGTTTTTTGTTTTTAATTTGGTGGATTTCATTGACAGATTTTTGTATGTTGAGCTATCCATGCATCTGTTAGGAAGAACCTACTTGATCATGGTGGGTAATTTTTTTTGTGTGTATTCTTGGATTCAGTTTGCCAGTATTTTTTTGAGTACTTTTGCATCGATATTCATGAAGGAGATTAGTCTGTAATTCTCTTTCTTTGTTGCATCTTTGTATGGTTTGAGTGTCAGAGTAACTGTAGCCTTACTGTAAGAGTTTGGCAATGTTCCTTCTGTTTCTATTGTATGGAACAACTTGAGGAGCATTGGTATTAGCTCTTCTTTGAAATTCGGGTAGAATTCTGTGCTGAACCTTTTTTGGGTTGGGAGACTTTTAATGACTGCTTTTATTTCCTTAGGGGTTATGTCTATTTACATAGTTTATATGTTCTTGATTTAGCTTTGTTATATGGTACTTACCCAGAAAAGTGTCCATTCCTTTTAGATTTTCCAATTTTGTGGAGTAAAGATTTTTGAAGTATGACTTGCTGATTTTCTGGATTTCTTTGTGGTCTGTTGTTATTGTTCCCTTTTCATTTCTGATTTTATTAATTTGGGTGTTCTCTCTCTGCCTTTTGGTTAGTTTGGATATGGGTTTGTCTGTCTTGTTGATTTTCTCAATGAACCAATTCCTTATTTCATTGATCCTTTGTCTTGTTCTCTGTTTCCATTTTGTTAATTTTAACCCTCGATTTGATATTTTTGTCATTTATTCCTCTTGAGTGAGTTTGCTTCTCTTTGTTCTAGAGCTTTCAGGTGTGCTGTCTTGTCGATAGTGTGAAATTTCCCCAACTTTTATATGTAGGCATTTAGTGCTATGGAATATCCTAAGACCTAGTACTTGCTGAGATTTGAGGTATCTACTGGTGCTTTTAGAATGTATCTCCTTTGTATAAGTAGAACCTACTTGTCAGCTTTCTCAGACCTGGAGTAGAAACTAGTCATCTTTGAAGGGAATTCTTGTTCTGCTTTCCTCCAGCATTTTTGTTATGGTTGTTCCAGATAACTCACTCATGCAGCAACTCCCTGGTGACCACTTATTTATGGGACAGCTAGATAAAAGATACTGGATGGTTCTTCTGACCCATAATCTTGCAGTAATTCAGTCACATGCATGTCCTCTTAGAATTCATACCTGCTTTGATTGAGCACACTAGTTAACAGAAACTTGGCTGACCAAAACTGGGATTCCAATAGATATTTTTCCCATAGGTTACTCTCTGGCCTTTTTCATACACTCACCAACATGTGTGACTTCATGTGTTTTATGTCCCTCCAGACCATGCAGAAAATAAATAAAATCATTGCATTCTGTAAATTAAATATACCCATCCACAGCTCTTTTAGGTTAAATCCCTCCTTACTTTGTCTCTATCAATTCCATATAAAACTATTGTCCTTCAGCCAGAAAAAAGTTGTTTGTTTGTAGATTTGAAACATTTTCTCATTGTCTCTGTTTCATGACTGCTATTTAGGCTGGTGAAATTTGATTTTATAGCTTTGTGATGTATCTAGATGAAGAATTGGTTGAATTTTATTCCTCAAATTTATAAGTCATCTTGAATCTACCATTCTTTGATATCTTTCATCAGTCTTTAGTGTTATGCATGCTTTTATCCATCCATTCTGTCAGTATAATGCCACCAAAGTATTTGTCATTCTTCTATACCATAGGTACTGCTACCACAAGTACTCCTTTGAAAGCAACTCAGGAGACAGATCTGGAGATCATTTATTCAAATCTAGGTTTGGGGAAAATGGGATAGAAATTATGCTCCTGCCAACATAGAAAACACAACTCTCACCTCAAAGGAGAAAATAGACAGTTTATTCTGGTACCAAACATGAATGACCATGACTGGGGAAAAGAGATTTAGGTTGCACCAAATTTCCAACATGGCAACATTTGATGAAGTTGTCAATGCAAAACTACAGCTCTTACTTAAAGGAATAAGAGACAGTTTATTCTGGAGCTATTTTAAGTGACTATGGCCCAGAAAAACAGATTTATATTTTTCCAAACTCCATGTTTTAGTGTAGAAGCAGTTTTATAGTTTTACAGAACAAAGTAAATTATAAGTTAAGACAAGTTTAAAATAAATTATTTTGTACATACATCAGTGAGGCAGTTATAACAAGATGGGAAAAACTTTTCTAGAGACTTAAGATGATAGCTGATAACGTTTTTAGCTTTTGGATTGGTGGAAGGAAGCAGTTTGCTAAGTTAATAAATTCCAAAAGGTTTCTATATATTAGTCACAAAATGTTAGTTACAACACAGAGGTGGGGAAGGAATGGTGTTCTGGAGGACTAGATCTAGCCTAAGATACCTCTGGACCTGTGACATCTCACTCTCTCTAATACTGACATTTTAATCAGTCAACCAGACTTTGCATACACAGCTTCTTTTCAGGAATTTCCTCTCACAAAGTTTCTATATTAACCAAACGAAGGAAGTCATAATTAAGGTGCTTTTAAAATACATTGATGGGAACATTAAGTAGATGGGCTGAAGCAGAGCAGAGAAACCTGCGATAGACCTCAGATGCTGTCTGAGGTATTCTTAGACTTTTGACTAGTAGAAACCAGAGTTATGTTAATGTATCCTAAAATGTCTTTTTGTTGTTGTTGTTAAGTCACAAGGAATGGCTATTTAGAGGCCTGAAGGTAGCCCAAGATAAATTGTTAATTAGGCTCTGAATCTGCAAAATCGTGAAGGGCAGCCTCCTTCCACCCCCAACCCCTTTCCCTGATAATATAATTAGGTGAGAGTGAGATGATGATAACTGGTGCAGAAGTGATCTCCAGAGAACCACCTTGCTCTCTCAAGCAGAAAGGATTTCTTCAGACCATCTTGTAGGACCAGGACTGAAATAATGTCCAATAAAAGGAGGCTATACTTAGGGCATATAGGCAGACCATGGCTGCTTAATCATTATCAATAACTCTTACCCTTCTTCCCAGTTCATTGTCTATAAGCTCCTGTCCGTCCCCACACGGCAGGCTGTGGAGTCAGTGGGCCTCTGCTTCTGCTCCTTTTCTCTGTGTTCTCACTTTGAATAGCTCTCCTTTCTCTGCTTTTTCCATCTCTTTAATTGACTTCCCGGGAACCAGTGGCCAAAACTAGACTATTTATTAGGTCTGCAAAAGCCCTGGTATAACAACAGATCATACTGCATTATGAAGAAAAGTGATCAAAGGTTTGAGGGGGTAAGCTAGGTTAGACAAATTCTCTTTGAATGATAAACATGCTTGTGTATAGAAGTAAGCAGGTGACTCAATATAAAGGAGACAGACACAAAATTAATCAAGTCGGTTGTTTATCACTGTAATGAGATAACTAACTTCTATGATAACATACTTATTTCAGCTCGTAGTTTTGAAGGGTCCATTTCTTGATTTTGTAGTACTTTTGCTCTGGGCCTCTGTTGAGCAGGAGCATGTAGAAGAACAAAACTATGCATATCTCAAGTTAATGAGCCAAAGCAGAGAGAGAAAGAGCCAAGATCTCACATCTTCTCAAGGGCACATCATTCTCAATGACCTAAGGATTTCCCAGAAGGCCAAACCTCTTAAAAGTTCTCGTGCATTCATGCATTGCTCCAGACCAAGCCTTTAGTACATGGTTGCTATGGAAACATTACCCATATTTAAAACACAGCTATAACTTATTCTATTCAGAAAAGTTTTCTTTTTTTTCTGCAAGGCTCCAAGACACTGCCCAAATGGCACTATTTTGATTCTGTATCAGGAATTTTAATTTTTCTTGGCCATCTATAGTACTCGGAAATAACAGGTGTCAGTCAGCCTTGATTCTAAGAGTACAATTTTTTACAAGGTATTACTAGGATTTCCTTGCTTACAAGGTTCTGGATTCCAGTTTTGTCCCTGGATTTGATAAACCACAAGGTCAATAGATTTTTGGTTTCCAGCCATTGACTCAGCTCCCCCTTTCCCCTGGAACAGTAGCCCCGTGTCAAACACTTTCTTCAGTTTTCCATATACTTAGAGGGTTTTGTGAACTAGGTCAGAAAAAAAAAACCCAAAAACATTTTATAATAAACTTGAGGTTTCTGTCTTTTACATGTCTCAAAGTATTAGAAATTATATCTGGAATTATATATTACTTGAAAATTTGAAAGAACTTATTTGTGATTTTTTGTATTCTTAAGAGTTCTTTTTTTTTTCTTCTTCTTTATTTTGTATTTATCAAAAAAAAAACAGTAAAAAGAATTTAAAATGCAGAAGAGTTAACAATAACTATACAGAGGATAAGAATCATAAGCATGGCTTATCAAGGGTAGAAATACAAATAAGATTGCTACACATATATTTTCTTTGTGTTCAGCTTTCCCTATATATCCTTATTCAAG
>PVIH01024150.1:0-23387 GCA_004025045.1 Sigmodon hispidus
TGGGTGAGTCATCCACTGATCAGCAGAAGACAGACCCATGCCTGTTTGCATGGATGCATGTGTGCATATTACTGAAGTAGTTGCTTAGGAAAGAAATCCAAGCTAACATATGATGATAGATCTAATAATAAATGCTCAAATAATATATTTTATAAATCTTACCCAATTCATTTAGCTTAACAGCTACAGAGGCATACATAATTTTTTTAAAAATAAATTTAACAAACAAGCAGAAGCTTAGAGAACATCAGATGTTCTGTAGGTGCAGTAGGGGACTGACGGACACTCTATCAATTTGATGCTATTGGCCTCAGGTCCCATAAAAGTATAGGACCCAAATTTCTGTGGAAATATATAGTTTATAAGAGGCTGTTAAAAACAATGAAGTTATTATTCTGTGTGAGGAAGTCTGTATGGAAAAAAGTTGTGAGAAAGGAAGGCTTCCTAGCTTTGATTTTATGAATGCTGTAATCCAAGTGGAAGGGAAAACCTGTTAACTATTAGCAGCCTGTGCACCTGAGAGTGAATTATAATTTATAAACAAATTTCTGTTGTAGTTATCACACTAAAAACCCTTGCTAAATATTTCTTTCTAAAATGGTATATGTGGTTGCATGCTATTATACATATATTTATAGTATATTAGTGTGTATATAATATATGCATAACAATATATAGTTTAATATAAAACATATGCATATGTGTATTTATATGCATTATGTATTTCTCACAATTGTGGCCAATTGGCTATACTTTTAAAATTTGATATTTATTTTTTTACTTGTCACTGATATTTTGGTATTTTATATTTTAGGTTATAAAATATGGTCACATATGTGTGTGTGGAAAGATATGTCTTCAGAATTGTTGAAAATCTTTTGTGAAATTTTCCTGGGTAAAAAGAGTTCCTTGTAGAGCTTTAGAAGTATCAAAATGCTCTTCAAAGAAGCTTGTAAGAGGGGAAATACATTTGTGAAGAAAGGGAATTATTTTTCACTTTTAAAATGAGAATATGCAATGCTGCAAGGTCTTAATCCTAGCACTCAGAAGGTAGAGGCAGGTGAATCCCTGAGTACAAGACCAGCCTAGTCTACAAAGTTCTAGGTCAGCCAGTGTTACACAGAGAAACCTGTTTTGTAAACAAAACAGTTACAACAAAAAATAAGAATGTCAAGGGCATAGATTACACAGGCCAAAGGTACCCTCTGTCGCCCATCAGATATATACCATGACTTTATCAGAAGTGTCAGGATATGTGATGCACACTGTGTTCCCAATGCTCAAGGAAGATTAGTCCCTTTAGCTTACTTTTTAGGTTGGAATCATCTTGGTATTATACTTTTGTGCAATACTCTGAGGTTTAGTCCTGCAGAACAGTGTCCTAAGACGTTGTTCACTAGGTATTTGGTGTCTCTACTACTCTGGAAAAATAATTACACTTCCTTTAGAGTACTTGTGCAACCCTACAACTTGAATTATTAAACCAAAAAAATATTTAATACTTAGTATTAGGAACTAGAGTTTGGCTGTGAAATGGCCACTGCAAGTTCATGTGTTTGAACACCTGGTCCCCCATTAGGGTTTCTCTTTTGGGAAAGGTTCCTAATTGTGGAACCTTTATGAGGTGGGGTCTTTCTAGAGGAAATATGTTATTTTGAGCAGAACTGAGGGGGTGTATGGCCTGACTCACTTGTTCATTTCCTGTTTTCTGATGATAAAACTGTAGTTTGTCTGGGGATTTTTGTTTTTGTTTTCACTCCTCACTCGTTGGGGGTCTGCCATCCAGCTCCCAAATAAATAAACAAAAGCTTATTCTTACTTCTATATGTCTGGCCTTATCTTGGCTTGTTTCTAACCAGCTTTTCTTAAATTATCCCCTCTACCTCTTGCCTCTGGGATGTTACCTTTTTCTATTTTATATATCTTTCTCTCCTTCTTACTCTGTGACTGGCTGTGTGGCTGGCTCTTGGTGAATTCCTCTCCTTCTCCTTTTCTCCTATTTATTTTTTCTGCAGGCAGCCCCACCCATTCTTTCCTGCCTAGCCAGGAGACTCTTTATTAGACCAATCACGTGTTTTAGACAGACAAAGTAACACAACTTTACAGAGTTAAACAAATGCAACATAAAAGAATGCAACACATCTTTGCATCATTAAACAAATATTCACAGCATAAACAAATCTTCAACTAGTATTCCACACATGAAACAATGTGGTCTGCCACCTCATACTCCTGCCATAATACTTTCTTCATTATGGTGGCCGAATCCTTTTTCAAACTGTATATCAAGATAAAGCCTTCCTCCATTAGCTTTTTTTTTTTCTCCCAATAAGTATTTGATTCCCAACAGTGAGAAAAGTAGCTAGTATAGAATTTACCTGTCTTTGTCTTGAGTGCGAATTCATATGTCAGGTACAGCAAGGAAGCTGGAAGGATGGAAATTATGTATTCTGATGGGATTTTGACCAGAGTTAGGAATGTCATTGGCAAACTGATTTTGGATCAGATCAATATGGCTGACACCTGTTCAGAACTGAAAGTCCACTAGGCTGATGAAGGTAAATACATGGAGGGGAAAATTCTTCTGTTGAAATGTGCTTGTCAAGTTCTTCCTGATGGCTTCTTGGGTTATGTAAATTTAGTTTGAGGTTATTAAGTGGATAATTTGTTACTAAGTAAAATAGTTTGTCAGGTTACGAGACATTAATCTTCCAATAGGTCTTTAATTAGGACAGATGCACTAAATAGTTCATAGCAAGACTTGGCCTGGAAACATTTATAATACTCAATTATACCATTTTACAGGCAATAGCAAATTGTTTTTGTGTAGTCTGGAAATTGTGGGACTTAATTAATTACCTTCAATGTTTTAGACATCTGCTCTGTACTCTTTTAGATACATTAAATTGGCAACTCATGAAATAGCTAAAAATAGAGTTCAAATTCCCCAGATGGGAAAGGGTAGAGATCAGCTATGACAGAAAGAAAAGCCTTTCTGTGGTGCACTGCAAACCTGAAACCAAATTATGCATCCAGCAACATTTGATGTAGTAGGCTCTACAGTGTGTGGTAATTACTTTTTAAAGAATGAGAATTTTACATGGTTCTTTTAAAAAATAAACAAATAAAACACTTTAACTTCCTCTTAAATACATTTCTTCCCTGTTTTCCTAAGATAGGCTGCAGTAAACAAATTGAAGAAACAGGCAGAGCGTAGACACAGGCCCCATATCAATCTCTGTCATGTAAACACCTCTGAGTGAAATTTATTTCCACACAAACAAATAACTTTGCCCCTCTAAGTTGTTTCGAAGACGTGACAAAAAAAAGGACTCCTGCGGTCTTCGTAGACATTTTCATGTCATATATGTTCAGATGATGGAAGGGGGAATCAAGAGCTTATTTCATTTGTAATTAGATCACAGAAAACAGATGGTGATAGCTTCGCAGTGGGCGGAGGAAGTGACCATTTCAGTAAACCAGGGAAGGCAGGGTGTTCACTTCATTTTTCATCCTGGAGGTTTCTTGCTCCTAAGAGTGTTGTGCAAACCATTTACAAGGAACTGAGCACATTCTGAAGCTCCAAATGGGGTCAAGTTGGCTGATCGTGGGGTCTCTTTTTACTATGACAGTCGACATCAGACCATGGGCCCAGCAGGAAGCTCTGTGCTTGGGAACCCAAAGACCTGCAGCTTGCTAGTAAGATCTTCTCCCCCATCTGTGTGTGCACTGCCTCCAGATTGTGGGAAGATTCTGTCAGTGCAAACACAGAATCTAGGTCTTGACCTTCCAAAGTATCCATGGTCACCCTAGATCAGCATGTTTTTCTCATCTGAGGAGCCCCTAAAGAGGATGGGGGAATGTCTGGAGATGACTTCTGTAAAGCAGAGGAATCCAAATGAGGACCATCCAACAGAAGATCAAGCTCTGTGTGATATTTTCTTACAGTCATGTTTTTGAAAGTGAATAGAAACAGTTAAAATGCAATTAGCTCCATTTGGTATGATCGAATGACCCTTTGCACTTGTGATCAGTATAAGAAGTATTAGTGCAATATTTTGTGGGTTTCCTCCTTCTACAAATTCTGCAAAGCTTGTTGTACATTTGTCACAGCACATCTCAACTTGTCCAATCAGCTATGTCAGTCAGGTTCTTTAGAGAAACAAAATGTACAAAAATGATGTATATTAAAGGTTGATATTAGGTTAGCTTACATAATATGGTCTAGATACTCCACAATGGTTATCTCTCTCACATGGGAGAAGCTAAGAGCCCAGTGTTTGCTCGGTCCATAAGGCTGAATATCTCAGCAGTCCCCAAACTTTTATCCCCAAGGTCAGGAGGATCCCTAGAGAGATGATCCTCTTCAGTTCACCTCAGAAACCTGAAGCTAAGTTCAAATACCAGACTATGAAGTCAGAAACAGTAAAATCAAGGCAGATGAATCTAACAAGAAGAGTAAAGGCAATCTGGCAAAAAGGAATAAACCTTCCTTCTTCCTTTTCCTTTTTCTGGACAGCCTGAGCTGACATTCAGGGTGAATTACCCATTTCAAATAACCTGATCAAGAAAATTCCTCATAGCAGTTCTAAGAAGCTTGCCTTTTTTGTTGATTCCAGATCCAGACAAGTTGAAAACCAAAATTAGTAACTTACCATCTTAGACAGCACATCCTGGATTATAAACAGCATGGGGACTGGTATTCCCAAGAATGGTAAGCACACCGAGGTGGCACCTAACCCAGTGATTGAGCCTGGCACCATACTTGGAAGACATCATTAAAAGAAAATCTTTAATTGAATTGAATTTAGCAGATTTTGTTTGTGCAAGAAAACAGTCCATGAATGGTGTAAACCTCAGAACCAGAAACAGTTTAAAGAATATCACACAGCCACCAGAACAGGTGTCATTCATGGTTAGAAAACTTTTGGTTGGGGCTGGAGAGATGGCTCAGAGGTTAAGAGCACTGACTGTTCTTCCAGAGGTCCTGAGTTCAATTCCCAGCAAAACCACATGGTGGCTCACAACCATCTATGATGAGGTCTGGCGCCCTCTTCTGTAAAACTGTATGCATAATAAATAAAAAAAAAAAAAGAAAAAGAAAACTTTTGGTTGGTTAAAGCCTCACATTGGCCTGTATAAATATACCCTGGTCGCATGGCAGCCTGTGATTGGTTAGAACCCAGCTACTGTGATAGGCTGAAGCTCTACTTATTATACAAACAGATTCCTGGGTTAGGGTACACTTTGCTATGTACAGAGACAGCTTCAGATTGTACTTAATTTAACAAAACAAAGCAGATACCTTTTATAAAAAAGATTCCTACTTGTTTGGTAAGTTCTAACTGCACATTCAGGAAGGCTTTTCCTGCTTTCCCTTTTGGTGGTTATATTTTAGGCAGTTCATCTGATGCCATAGTTATATTGGTGGTGGTAGATTTGTTTGTTCAGTGTTCCCCCTAGCAAACAGTGAGCATCTTGAAGGCAGGATTGAAAATCTATTTCTCTTGTTTCCCTGATGCACAAGGAGAGATCCAGAAATCCTGTTGACTTTAAGACTAGGACACACTCTCAGAATCAGAAAAGCATGGAAAGGTAGATAACCAGATCTCATCTCAAGAAAGGGCAGGGTGAAAGAAAAGACATAGAGGTATTAAAAACTAGGGCAGAAAAGGAGAGGTATGAGGGAAGGTGGGGAGAAATAAAGACAGCTTTGAAGGCTGTGTCTCACCCAGACATCCCTTGGAATCTTCCCATTGGGTGATGCTGTGTTCCAGGACAATGTCTGCCTTTGTAACAGGGAAGATAGTTTGGAAACAGCAGTGAAGATGGAAATATATGCATCAATGACCTCTTGTGTGGTTTATGGAAGGAACATTTGACCTTGTTTTCCTATAACTGTTTCCTTTATTAGAAAATAAGACACTGAAACACAATGTGCAAATACTCCAGAAATTTCTTCCTAGACCAACTTGCCAATCATACACATTTAACCTAAACATTTTTCAACAGTGCTCTAATAATTGAATTAGAAATCTATTTTTGATGGATTTGATAATGATTTAATGGAGAAAAAACATATGAAAATCAACCAAAAATTTTGAGTCAAATACAACATTTTAAAAAATAGTGTATCTTTTAAAAAATTATGAATATATAAAGGAGTACATTGAAGTGTAAGGCTAGAATAGTAAGAACTATACACATACACATAAAGCTGTATACTATATTATTAGAGTGTTGTTTGCAGCTGATTTTTACAGTGAAATAAGAAACTTTTTTTTTTTTTTTTTTTTTTTTTTTTTAGCACAGGAAAAACATACCGTACTGTGGTTGCTGTTCCTTGGGTACCACCAAGAGGTTGTTATCATTGGCATCTCCTTTTCTTTGCCCTGGTAGAGGAGACAAACAAGGAAACTGTGTTAAGAATGGGCATATTTGGGGGACTGAGTAGATAGCTTGATCCCCAAGTACTTAGCTTGCAAACATAAGGAACCAAGTTCAATCCCCAAAACACACACACACAAAAAAATGTCACATTGTTTCTGCTTTTTATCCTGGCACTGGGATGGTGGGAACAGATGGATCCTGGGGCTCACTTAGCATCCAGGCTAGCCTACTTGCTGAGTTCTGGGCCAGCGGGAGACCTTGTCTCACAAAACAAGATGAATGGCTCCTAAGGAATGATACTCAAGTTGTCCTCTGGTCTCATCCACATGCATGTGCATACAGGTAGAGCTGCAAACATGAAAACACGCATATACATGCCTGTGTATACACCAAATATGCATATTTGATCATATCATTCCAAACACTGTCCATTTCCCTTTTTAAATTTTCCTAGTCTTTCATCTTCTATTAAAATTCCTTCTCGGTTCCAAAACATGTTTTCATAATGCCAACAGCTGTTTCTAGTACAGTGAATTAGACCCATTACTGCTTCCCCTAAATAACAAAGGGAAATACAATTATAAGACAAAAGTTTAAGTATATATGAGGGAAGTTATTTTAAATCAAAAATCAAATGTTTTCAATTAAGAAAAGAAAATGGTGCTACTTTCTGAAAAGTATCATGTTTGGTGTGTTTTGTTTTGTTTTGTTTTCTCAGCATGTAATGCTTTTATTCTGATGAATGACCATAGCTACTGTTGGGAAATGTGTTTTACCTAAATTAATGAATTGGACCATTACAGCATCTGTTCTAGAATGCTTCCTGTAGCTCTGAAAAATCATCGATGGACATCAGTTTGAAGGAAAGGTACACTTGGCTCAGCATTTTGGACGTGTCTGTGCGTTGGTACTTGGCTCTATTGTTTTCTGGGCCTATGGCATGAGCCACTCTACTATGCTACGTTCCTCCAATGAACTAGGGAAGGAGGGTCCTTTAGAGGAGATTCCATGGTCCCTGGAATAGAAAGAAAGAGAGTCTCCTTTTAATCCTGTACCTTCAACATGGTAACAGTGTTGTACTCATGTCTAGAAGACTCCCAAATGTAGTGGGATTATGTAAATATTTGTCCTGCCTTTGTGTTTAATATAAGCTGATTGGCCAAAGGCAAATAGGATGTGTGGGCAGGGCTACCAGGCTAAGAAAACTCAGGAACATCTCAGAATGACACAGATTCCAGAGTCGCTGGAGCTGCCAGGAGATGCAGAGGAAATGCTGCTCTGAGAAAAGGTACCAAGCTGCATGGCTGAACAAGATGGGTTGAGTTCAGATGAAGTAGCAAGTTATATGCCTGAGCCCTAGGTCAGTCAGTGTAAAAATAATATAAGCCTGTGTGTGAGTATTTGAGGCAAAGTAGGACCGAGACTAAACCTTTGGTCCAAGCCTGGGAAGTCCAGGCCAGAACCATTTACAACACCCAAAGACCACCAGGGAGCTGGACTCAATGCAGAATACGTGAGGGCTTTATTGTTACATACAGGTTCCAATCAAACCTGGGTCAATAACTGTCATTTCAATGCAGCAGAAGGCTATCGACCTTGAGCCCTGAGGGGAGGGGGATTAAAGAAAAACCTACGTAAGCAAGGTGTTATATGTCTTGGTATTCCAGCATTGCCAAAGGGGTACAGGGTAGAGTAGCCATTAACTGAACTTTCTGGCACAAACCTAACTTTTGAATCTATTGGCTGTCAGGTGCACTCCCAGACCTGGGCCCTGCCCTGAGGTACCAAAGTGTCTCTGAATCAAGGGTTTGTAAGGATGAATCCAAGTCTTCACAACAGTTAAGGACATTGTCACCAGGGAAACAATGACAATGAATGAACATATTGGAAGAAAAAGAAAAACTAGCTCAGAATGGAAATTCTGCTTCCCTAACATGTTTCCTAACTAGGTGTGTAGGACAGGAGTTATGCTCAATTTGTAACTTCTGTTAATGGACTTTACAAAATCAGCCACAAGCATAGAAATAGTTTCTTCCATGGATATTCAACCATCAAATATTTTATGGGCTGATGTCTGACTGGTAGTAATTGCAATAGCTGCACTCATAAAGATTTTTTAAAACTGCTTATATAAAGAAAAATACATGTGAACAGATGAATTTTTTATGAGCTATCTTTTCTTACTACATTGGCAGTTGACTTTTTGATGCTCTGGAACTTGTCCTATGAGCTTTATACAGAAGGAAATGAATAACCCAAACATATACATACTTTTCTTTGTTAAAAAGTATTATAATAGTGCTAATTGTACTTAGTTATTTTAACTGATTGTTCATTAAAAGTATAAATTTTCTATTAAATGCCTCTAATTTTAAACTAGAGGAATTTTAGACCGCCTGGGGTAGATAATGAGTTACTATTTAATTTTCCTTCTTTTCTCTGTGGTTACAAATCCAATACTTTCTTGTATCAGATTTGTCTTTATTTCCTTACTAAATGAACTAGATACATTATTTAATGTAGACCTTCTGGAAAGTTAGGGTGTGTTTTATGGTACATCACCAGTGTTACTTCAAAATCTTTGGACTTGCAGCAGGCTTAGACAAGATCCAGACTGAGTGAGTGAATTGCTTAATATGGCATATCTCTAGAGATACAAGTCATGGAAAGTGAGTACCTTTTAAAAAATAAGGGATGTTGCATAGAGAAAGAAAATCTTCAGTTGCTGCCTTCTACAAGTGAAGGGAGCAGCACATTAATTTAGCTGCTGAAATGAATAAGTAGGAAACAAATATTGGGCAAGCATGGACGTCTTTTTCCTAGGGTGAGCAAATGACCTGGTTGTTTTGCTACCATCGCCTCTTTTGGTTCAGATCGTCTTTCATTCCACATTTGATCTTAGATTTCCTCATCCTAACATTGATCTAAAATGTCTCTGGCTCTCTGGGGTAAAGGAAGAACATGCAATGTGTTGCATCCCATAATTCCTATTATTGAAAAGCTGTGTTCAATCTCAAATGACCTTTTCTTGTATTTATTGTCAAGCTAGCTTTACAGCCCACATTAAATGGAACCTTTTGTGAGCTGGCTGAAAAGCATGTTGATGAGCCAGCAGTGAGCAGAGAGTATTTGCTTGGGACAGCAGGCCCTAGTTTGCGGACAGCTGGCCACAGAAGCTGGGGCATTGGGCCCACTATTCATTGCCCCCTACTGGGGAGTCCTCAGCAAAGGAACAGCTTTGTGTCTTAATTTGGACCCTAAAGAAAGAGGCAAATTGCTGATGCCAGGAGAAAGTTTGTCTTTGAAGAAGCACTCAGTGCTTCCACAGTCAGAGCTTCAGAACTTTGGAAAACATAGGCCAAGAACTGTCAGGGTGTGGAAAGGTTCAGTGTGGACACTGGGATTTTAACAAAAATGAAATCAATAATACTCAACATTTAAATGATCTTTATGGTTGAACGTGTTTGCTACAACAGATTCAGTCAGTGGGATTCATATTTAAAATAAAGAAGGTTTAAAAGTCAAGTTGTAAGTGTGAACACCAACTAGGAACGGCATGTGAATAGATAATCCATACTTGGAAAACAAAATAGCATGGAGAAAGCAGGCAGAAGAGTTCATTTCATGGCATGTGGAAATTTTCTCAGAGTGAGGTGGACCAGCCTCTAAAAACACTGTCAAGGCTTCTCAACAAAATAATGAGGCCACTTCAAAGTCTTGCCCCAATTCCATTGACTGAATCTGTCATAGATCCACTTTGGTCCTTTCTTCTGCTGGTTTCTTGTTCCTACAAGCTATGAGGATCTGAAAATCCTTCAGCCCTGCTGCATCATCACAGTCTTGAGTTTGGCATTGCCTATTGCCCCAAACATGCCTATGAACGTTTATGCCAAAAAGCATTTAGTCAAAATTTAGATTCCTTAGTCACTCAGAGGAATCAGTCTTCTCTATTTCATTGGCTTCCCATGACTATTCACTGAAGGTTGAGAACTTCATAATACACAAATATATATATATAACATTTATGCTTATTTATTAGGTATAAATGATATAAAATCACTTAAAAATCCTAGTCCATACTGTCTAAAACAAATTTTGATCAATTCTAGAATTTACTTTGAACTACCAAGAAAATTTAAACTATGAAAATACAACTGAAGCCAAACTGAAATAAGCAAGATATATTTATGTAAACATACATGTGTGTATGGCAACAACAATATGTAAATGGATATATAAATACTATGTGTTTACATTGCAGCAGGGAAAGATGACTGACAGATGGATGCAAATATAGATTTCATTCATCCATTTTCTCTCTAGAAGTCTAACAGTACAATCTAAGTAAAGAACTGTTATGATGTCATTGTCACATGATATTGGTGAGTTACAGACATCTCCTCGAGCATTTGGCTCACAAAACAGTATTTTGGAATGAAGTCATTCTAGAGAAAGGGAAAATCTGTGCATTGAGTCTTTACTGTAGTATCAAATGAAGCAACTTTTATTATAACGGAAATTTGAGAATGTGCAGATTAACAAGGACTGCCTGTGGCTTAGAGGCTGTTAATAGCTGGTGTTTTCCTTGTCTGTATCACTCAGCTCTCTAAGCTGTACTGAAGGAGCTGAAGATTTCACAACTGCTTCTGGGCAAGCAATATTGATAAAGAGTTTTGCTTCTCCATGAAATGGCTCAGTTCGGGTAATTATTTGTCTGCACAGGCTGATGCCTCTGGCTTAGTGCCTATGGACTCCTCCGAGACCAGCAATGGGCATGATTGACAGGAAGCTGAAACTCTGTCACCTGGGTAAAGCCCTGCTGGTAATGAAGCATTCATACTCAGACCTGGCCTTTCCGGACCTGCCAGGCTGCATTTACTGGCGGCAGCTTTGAAAGCTTTCCATGGGAAAATGATGTTTCAAAGGTGCCAATTACAGCACATATGTATTTCACCTTGAGAATTTCAATTGGCAAAGATAATATCATGGGTTGCCCTTAGAGTTTTGATGGGAGGTTCATTTGTGCTCAGAGATCTGATCGAAATGCAGTCATTAACAGAGGCTTTTGAAAACAGTGAGCAAAAAGCAATGGGGGATTGTTTTCCTAAAAGCCTGTCCTGCAGGACCGTTTACCAGCTAGCTCCCAGCACATGTTTAAAAAATAATGGTATACCAACAAGCAAGTGCTTCTAGACACCAACTGGATTCGGTTTCTGGATAGACCATGATATGTAAACATAAATTAGCTTGTTCTACCCCACGGTGCTGGACACCAACAAGCACTTACTTGGCTTTCATTTTGTGCAACACAGGACCTGTCGGAAAGGAAAACGGAAACTCCTCTCATCCCAGCTCTATCCTTTCTCTCTTTGGTTGTTCTTTAGGCAACTCAAACAAAATCATGAAGTCACAAAACCAATATAGCTAATAAACTGTTTATGGACAGTCTCCTGTGGCCAAGTGCTCGACTTGGCTGACCTTGCTTAATCATCACAAAACTCTTGTGAGTGTAGGAGAAGAACCTGGCTATGTCCATCTTCTCCGAAGAAACTGAGTTCAAGATATCAAATAACCCACCTCAGATTGTCCCGTGAAGTTCAACTCAACCCCTCTGTTCCAATGTCCTTCTCCTAGGCACCTGCTATTTGAGGCAGAAGCATCTGATGAACTCAGTCCTATTCAAACTCATTCATATGCGCTTGATAGGGACTTAACATAGGCTGCCTATCCTGGCCAGAGACAGGGTAAAGCTTAAAAAGGATTGCTTTGTAAATTGATTTTCAAACAGTAGGAACTGTGGTTTGGGGCTGGAGTTTCCTTACACTGCTCAGATAATCCCTCCCTAGAGTTCTGTTGTTTCCAGCCCAGCCTCTCACTTCCTGTGGCGTCTCTTCCAGCTGTTACCCACTGTCTCCTTTGCAGCTAGCTCTTCAGTGCTGCCTAGCCCTAACATTCTTCATGCTTCTTATCACTCCAGTGGCTAAACAGGAGCTTTCTAGAAGGCAGTTCTAGAACAGTCAAAATGTGGGTTAGTATTCTTAGGAGTATACCACATTACTTACGTATAAAACATAATTATACGTAATATGTTAGATACTACATATGCATAATTATCACTACATTATCATTATGTGATATTTATAAGGATTGTAGCTTCAGATCTTCTCTTTAAGAGCCTGATCATCCAAGGATTCAGATCATCATACCCCAGGTCCTTGACAGAACTATTCTTCTTCTAAAGATTTTACGAGAGCGGTTTGGCACAGGTTATACAGGAAGGGAGCTGCCATAGCGCACACATGATGAGCTCCTCTTCCATATGGATGACCCAGTTCAACCCAGGAAGGGCCCTAACAGGGAGGGAACCATGGGCTACTAATTCTCAGAAATGACAGCTCTGTAGCAATTACAGAAAAACCAAGATCTTTGGTTTTGTTTGTCAGGAACTCTTAATATTCTGAGCAAGTGTGATACACAGCAATACAACCGGGTGAAGCAGTTCATTATCCAAGAAGAGTATGAGCAAAGAAGGCATCCACTTTGATGCTGCTGTGCTTAAAATGAGGCTTTCTCCAACCCCCCTGTCAGGGATCCCTGTGGCAGAGATAGATAAATGGTATATCAGACCCTCACCCTCTTCAGTGGCCTTGTCACATCCTCCCTGAGGACTAGACACAGAATCCGAGAACATCTCTGCTTACCTGTCATCTTATACTAGGCCTCCACACAGGGGAGGTGTCCCTCTAGCACCTGATTTTCATAACAAAGTGTCAGCTGGAGCCCTGCTAGTCAGAGACTAAATCCCTTCAGCTCTTCCCTGCCACGGCATACAATAGCTGCTGGCTGTGCACTGCAACTCAATTCCTAAGTGTCTGCTCCCATCAGATTGGAGCTCAGAGCGATAGCCCTAGAGACCTGCCAGAACAGCAGCCCCTGCTAAAATGGCTTACTGCCCTCAGATGGACCAAGATGTGTAACTTCGACTTCTCACAGTTAAACCCTTGGGGAGCTTAGATTCATCATGATGCCCTTGGCCTTAAGATTTTACCATAGTAAAAAAAATTCTATTTCTTTCCAAGAGTTCTGAAGAGTTGGAGGTGGTCCCAGTCAGAGATGTCCTACCCATTACTTTGAATACCATCTAATAGAAGAGTCAGTCCTCTTGAAGGGCCATGCTCAATGAATGTTTTCTTTTGTTAAATGAAAGAGGGCACTCTGTGTATAACATTATGAAAACTCTTTCTGCATCATAACTCCCTTTTGGTCAGAACTGCAAAAGTTCATGTCTCAGCTACAGCAGCATCTTAGATATTAAGATCTAATTATTCCCAATTTTTATCCCCTTTCCCCATTCCTGGACATTTCCCTAGACATGGTAAAACTAGAAGTATCTTGTTTATACTCAGAACCACGATTAGCAGTATCTATTTATTGTTTTCATGTTATAGGTATGGGAAATAAAGAAAGGGGGATGGTTAGGCCCTACTAACCAAACTGACAGGTAATGAACACAGGAGTGGAAGATTGTAGGAGCTCTAAGCAAAACCTTCTTGTATGTTTCAGTGTTCAGTAGCTCTAGCACGTCACTCACTGTCTTGATGAGCCTCTGGCTCAGCAAATCAGCTATTCTTAATGACAGACAAGTCACTATTATGAGCATGCCAATATGAGGGTCCAGAAGAATGTGAAATATTAAACCGTTCCATCAAATTCAAACATGCACATTAGAAGATACACACCTAGTGTATGTGTATATACATATACATACATATATAGTTATAAATACATACATATATACATATTATATGTATGTATATATGTGTGTGCGTATATATGTATGTGTATGTATATATATATATATATCTTGCCTTATCATTAGAGGGCAAAATTCATAAAATAAATAATTATAATTTAAGCAATTTGCTTAATACAGTACCTAAAATTACTATCAAATAAACATTTCTCAAGAAGATCAAAATATATGGTTATTTCCCATTTTTCCATTTGGATCTCTTTCAATTTGTAGAGTTTATTAGCTTGGTTCAGTGTCTTTGAGCATTAGTCAACATTTAAAGTGTAGGTTTTTATGATTCTGGGGGAAGCAATTGCTTCCAAGGGAGAAAACATTCTGTAAATTACATGTAAATGTTTTTACTTGGAGGAGCTCTCTCGCATCTGTGCAGAGGATCATTTTAATTTACACAGGAATGAAGGTTTTCCATGATTGAATGTCGTACGCATGCTTGTGTATCTAATTTCAACTTCATTTGTACCCAAGTCTAGCAGACACAAGGGGCATTTTGCTATAATGTAAGTGCTGCCTTAAAATAAAATAAAATTATAATAAAAAGCTGAGGATTATTGTGCCATTTCTAATTTTATTTCAGAGCTGCCCCTTGGAGTGAGTTTGAGCAGATCTGAGTCATGTAATTCTGGCCTTACTATGCTCTAAAGATATAGGCCATAAAGACTTCATCCAGGGGCAAAACAAAAGAAATGCTCAGAATTCTGTTGAAGTCAATATTTAATATTTAATTTAATATTTTATTTATTTATTATTTATTCATATTTATGAATTTAATATTTTAAATTAATTTTTATGAATTGCGGAAAAATTCTTAAGTAATAATGAATGTATAGTAATTTGTAAATAATATTACCCAAAAGTTAAAGAAAAGGATTCTGTTGAACTCAAATGGCCCTTTTTCCCTCACAAGGACAGTTGAGAGGGAAATTTACCCTTCCTGCATATAAGACTATTCAATAAATTATTTTCATTGCTTTATTCTTTCATCTCTGAGATTAGCTAGACATTGTTTTTTAAAAAATGGATAGAATATTTGAAGATTCTAAGGATTATAGAGATATCAGTTAATTCAGTTTCTTCTGTCGGCAGCATTGAAAATATCCAAAGAATTAACCAGCTCTGGTTTCCATTAGTTGACAGTGAAAGAAACATGGCATTTCAACATTTACCAGTTGCCAAAGTGAAAGTAATGGTATTAATTTCAATGTTTTAATTTTATTGTCTCATTATTGATAATGTAATAAGGAAGGTCATCAAAATGTGAAAAGGCATATGGATGCTTGATTCTTTCACCTAGAACCAAAGACATCTTTATTATTAATCATATTATTTCAACATTATGAAACACTATAAATGAATGGGAGTTTTTCACTTGCAAGTTTGGCTTCACAGGAGAGAGGCACTTCTGAGCTTCAAGCCGCTGAGCTGCTGGTTCCTCTTTGTGGTGTCTTCTTGAGTGTAGTTTTCTTCTCTTAGCACATTTTTTTTCTATAGCCACTATTCTTCCTTTGTTTCCAGTTTTTCTTCCCTTTGGGTACCTTGGGGAATAACATTGAAAGGTAGCCTGACAACAGCCTGGAAGAACACAGGCATCTTGCCCATGATAAGATTAGTTGGCAAAGAGAGCAGAGAGTTTACCCTTCTCCAGGTTGGCACATTGAAATTGCTGTTGGTCCAAGGTGAAGAGGATACCTGTGAGCGTGGAACATGTCCCTTTGGGATCCACAAAAGTACTGCTTTCTAACAAGCTCCCCAGGGGGACAAGTAGAGAGCAAAGGCAACCACCCTCAACCCCTGCCAAGTAGAATTTAACAGGATTTCCCTGAACACCTGCACACGCAGTATTTTGGAAAGGGCTACATTTTCACATGTGAGGACCCACATGCTCCAGTCTCTCTGAGTGTTCAATTAGTTGCCTACTTCAGATTCCTCATACCATCATAATTAATATCATCTTTCTTATCACAAATTAGTTTTAAACTTATCTCAAGTCCTCCAAAGTGCAAGAAGCTGTAGAATGTGTTAATGAGAGATTGCAATAGACTGTTCACTTTGAAATAGAAAGAAAGGGTATCAGATAATTTTTGGAAGACCTTCTAAGCTCATGTTTACTTTCCTCAGCTTTTGTTTGTCTCATCTTATTTCAATTTAATTGCTTTGCATTGTCCGTGGTAATTATACAAACAGTAATTACCTGAATCCATTTAATTCTGTGGCATTCAGTGTTATCCATCAAATGTTCAGTGGAATGACAACATCTAAATATGAATGCATGGCTTAACTGTCTGTCACAGGATTTGCATTATTGAGGAGTTATCATCTCAAAGTACAGAAACTTGAAGCATGTTTTCACTATAGCTTTATTTATTAATAAGATAGAGGCCATTTCCACCTTAGAAGATGCTGCTCCAAATCCTGTTTTAAAACCACAGTCTAATTCCTTAGGATTGGAGAATGTTGAATCACATTTTTAACAGTTTTAAAATCATGTTCTGCTCCAGTTAATTTCATAAGTCTGATTATCAACACTCTCCTCTCTAAAAGTCTGCTGCCCTGTCAATATTTGTCAGCTCCTCAGCTGGCTTTGAAGGCAGTCTTTCGAATGTTGTACAAGCCCAGGAAATTTCACCCACATTCAGGTGCATGCTCGAAGACTCTGGTAATTTTACTTAACAAGTTCAACATCTAGGTTGGACTCAACACTCCTTTCCCTAAAAATAGAGTTGTGCCCAGATGGCAAATAGAACAAAACCTTGGTTTATAGACTCACCTAATTCCCTCGAAATGAAATTTGTAAGAACCATCTTTTAAAACTTGTTGAGAGCTTCATATATGAATAAAATCTTTTTTGATTAAAATGTATCTACCTCCACCAATTCCTCCAACACCCTTACCACACCACTCTTCCCGCCCTACCTCACTTGTTTGCCTTAAAACCCACTCTGCTTAGTGCTACCAGTATGCCAAGCCTGTAGGCCATGCCATTATGAGCAGCCTGCTGGAGTCTCATCCCTATAGAAAACTGATTCTTCCTGCTCCAGTAGCTTTCTGTTGTCAACAGAGCCTCAGCTAGGGTATGTGAGACCCTTCCTTACAAATGCTGGAATTTGAACTGAATTGATCATTTTTGGGTCCTGTGTGTATGGTGACAGAAACTGTGAGTTTCTGTCACGTGTATGATGGCCCTGCCATGAATGGAAAATACTTCTATACATCATTGTGGTAGACAACAAATACATGAAATAACTAGAAATTTAGGTGAGCTCCAACTTCTTTCTAAAGAAAACAAGATCAGGGCCACACTGTCCACAGAGCAACAGCTACAGTCACAAAACACAAATGTCTCCTCTTAATACTTCCCAGATAAAATAGCAGTGGAATGAGTATTTCCAGGGGGCTTTCCAAGCTCCAGAACAATAAATACAAAAAGTAGGAAAGGCCTTTGTGCAATGGCCATGGCAGCTACAAAGAATCTGCCCTGGAACTGCCCTGGAGCTGGCTAGCCAACGAGCCCTTTTGATCCTTAACATTTGTTGTTCTGTGGGCAGCAACAGAGTCTCTGGTTTTATGGAGAAATTCTACTATATGTTTAAAGAGTGTATAATTCCCTAGAAAATAAAATGTTAGAGTTTCCTATCTTATTCCTTAAGGCTAGCATAGCAAAATTCTATAAAATGAATAGGCTAAGCTTATTTCTAAATTTAGATGCAAGGAAAATGATTAAGTAAAAAATAAATCCAGAAATATACTTAAAAACATGTTTTAAAGAAATAAAACTATGACTCATCATTAGTTATTTACTACATTATAATACATTAGAAATTTATAACACATTAAACAAATTGGAAAAGCACTGTACTTACAGATATTAAAAAAAAATAAGACATGTGCTCATTTCTGTGGATGCACAATACTGCTTTTGATGTAATTCAATCCCAGAGTCCAACAAAGCAATGAAAGAGAATGGAGCCCCAAACAGAAGAAGGTAGTTCTCAGCCACATCACACTTGAAAAGGACTTTATTTACACAGGGCATGTACCACAACCAAGGGCATGTTATTGAGACCTTATCACTAATGTTAACAATGAATGAAAAGTCTACATGGTGCATGACAATAAGACGATGCTGTATCTTGGTGGACCTACCCCTGTGGAATGTCTTCTTGAATATTGAGACTTGTGGCTTCTAGCCAACAGAAATAATGAGATAACACTCCCGGACTTACTAGGCAGCATAAAACTCAATCTTTGCCAGCATATTTTTTTGTTTTTGTTTTCTTTCTCCTACTGACAAAAAGCCAGCTACTGTATCATGAATTTGTGCTGAAGGGGGCTAGATGCTAAGGAACCTGAGGTTGAGATCCAGTCACAAAAGGAATAGAAAGAATACTCTATTCAACAATAAGGCAAAAAAAAAAGAAAAATCTGAAGATTTTATTTCAATAAAAGGGCAAAAATTCTGAAGATTTTATCCTGACAGGAAATAAAAAAGCCTGCCAACATCTTCAGTGAACATTGATGTAGATTCTCTTCCAATTGAATTAGGAGGTGGGCATGCAGCCTAGGGTCCACCTGATTACAGCTCCTGCAGTCTTAATATGGAGAACCCAGATGAACCCTCAGAAACTGAGGAAGTATATTAATGTGTTCAGCACTTTCAGACTAAAGTTTCTTTTAAAAGCTTACAGTAATAAATGAACAATGAATAATAGAGCTTATTATCAATAATTTCTTTTTAATATTAAGTTTTTAATGCTGTAATGTACAAGGTTCATTGACATGTAATAAGTCATATTTCAATTAGCAATTTGATAAATTCTGACATATACATTTGTGTATGAGAGCAGCAGAGTTTTCCAAGGCTCATTTCCAGATGACTACTATTAGCTTTCTGCCACTGTAGCTTAGTTTATGTCTGTATCTTCAAAAATTCTAGGATGGACAGGTATTGAGGATACTACCCATAACCCTGATATTTACAAAGTCGAGGCAGAAAGTTTGTCCCAGAGAGATGTGGTGATATGTTAAATATTTAATAAAACCTGAAGTATCAAGAGATCAACACCCAGTCAAAAACTAGGCAGACGTAGCTCAGAAATTTCTTGATCCTTGAGGACAAGGACAAACAGTTGTGGTTCAATGGCACACATCTTTAATCCCAACACAGGAGAAGCCTGGGAGTGGTGACCTATACCCTTAATCCCATAACTCCAGAGACAGAACTTTCTGTGTTTCTGTGAACTCAAGGCTGCTACCAAATAGAGTAGCTCCCCTCTTTAATTCTAACTTGGATGGGATGCAGCTGGCGAGAATGGTATTTAAGGCAGGCGTAGGAAGAAGGGACCAGGAGTGAGGCTGAGGACGTTGGAAGATAGCTGGGTGAGCATTGACTGTGGTGTTTCCTCTCTCTGATATTTCAGCCTTTCCCTGATATTTAGCTGAGTCTCTTTCAATACAATCTGAATTCGTGCTACAGAGAGACACCGTTGTCAGATATATCTTTGCTTGCCCTTGGTGTATTGTGTCCTTTCTCACTGTAGACAACTGTAAGATTTCTTTTTACCCCTGCTTCAGCAATTTGACTATGATGTGTGTCAGTGTAGATTTTAGTTCATGAATTTTTTGTGCTCATGTTTTTTGCAATCTGTAGTTTTTATGCCACCTTCTTGGATCTATAGTCAATGAATCAAATTTTTAAAATCCAATTTGGAAAGGGTTTGATTTTCTTCACATATTTGGGGGGGGTGTTTATTCATTCTTCTTCCCCATGTGTATTCTAAGTCCTTTTATATTTGGTCACTTATTTCTAGTTCACTGATGCTACTAATCCATTTTCCATTGCTATAATAAAATGCCAGA
Organism: Sigmodon hispidus; assembly: GCA_004025045.1. Taxonomy (NCBI): domain Eukaryota; kingdom Metazoa; phylum Chordata; class Mammalia; order Rodentia; family Cricetidae; genus Sigmodon; species Sigmodon hispidus. The sequence continues at coordinate 20,057 of PVIH01024150.1, forward strand.
GAAAGGGTGCTTTAAAAAAGTCCATATTTACCTTTATAAAATGAAAGTCCAAGGTCAGTAGCCTCATTACTCTGGTGAACATGTTCTGGAAGATTGTCTTATGGCGGGAATGTATGAAAGAGAGAGTGAAAGGAACCCAGAGCTCAGAGGAGGGCTGGCTGGATCTTCTGTAACAATCTGTCCTCATGGGAATCAACTTGAGTACCATAAGAACACCTACTTAACCCCTTCTGGAGGTGATACACTGATGTACTGATGATCTGGTCTTCTCCCCTAGGTCCACTTCTTAAATTTTCCACACCTCCCAATATTACCAAGGCCAGGGAAAGAAAAGAATTTGATATACCTGGAGCCCATATGGAACCCAGAGCTTAAGTATTCTCAGTAGCCAAATTATCTTTGGACCATGCCTCTAAACTTAAACTGTAGGGCACAGAATTGATACCCAAACTATACCACTTACATTGCTTTCAATTTGTCTATATTTTGCTGCAAACATTTTCTGTTGCAATTTCTTCATGTTCTCCTATTTTTGTGTGTCTACAGTGTCTAATTTGACATTAATCCCACTAGTAATATTTTTTAATCCTTGTCTTATTTTTAACCTTTAGAAACTTAGACTTGACTCCTTCTGGTATTTCCCATGTCTCCCCATAACATGTCCCATGCTTCCCCCCGCTTCTTGAACACACTTAATTCAGTTGTAATAACTGTTTCCATGTCTCTCTCTCTCTGCTAATTCCATCTTTTGTGCTATTTCTGGGTCAAGTATTATTAGATACCAGGTATTCTTAATTTTATCTTACTGGTGGCTAGATTTTTATATTCCTATAGTCTGCTTTGTTCTATCATCAAATGTGGGTCAAAGGATTTTTCTCCTTTACTGAAGCAAGATTCTTCTTCATGTCCTAAACATGCTCACAGATCATAAGCCAACTACAATCCAGATGTAATCTGACTATGTAATATACACTGTTCGGGCTGGAGAGATGGCTCAGTGGTTAAGAGCACTGACTGTTCTTCTGAAGGACCTGGGTTCGATTAACAACATCCAAATGGCAGCTAACAACTGTCTGTAATTCCAAGATCTGACACCCTTACACAGTTATACATGCAGGCAAAACACCAATTGACATAAAATAAAAATAAATATTTTTTAAAAAAGAAAAATACACTGTTCTAAGCTAGGAATTGCTTCTGGTCCTTTCTCTGGCCTTGATTATTTTGCTCACATTCTTTTTTTAATTGAGACTCTGATACACTTTCTATGGGAGCTCTTGCAGATTTCAGATTTCTCTGTGTTTCTCTTTCCTGTTTGAAATGCTGTCTTCAAGTACACCTGCCCTGGCATCCCCAGACTCCAAATTCTATTAGTATACCTTGGAAGGATTGCTAGTTTCTTTCTGACACTCCCACAGCAAGCCTTAGACCCTGGATCCAGGCAGGAAAGTGAGATATTCATAGTTTATTTGCCTTTAATAATATAACAGTTAAGTGTATGTGTCTGTTTATTTTCTGAATCAGGGCTAAGCAGATTGTTCCATGAATAAAAGTACTAGCAATGCATGTCTAAGCATCCCAGATCACACTCCCAGAACCCACATAAAAAATAGTCTTAGCATCACATACTGCTTTAATCTCAGGGTTATAGAAGTCAGAGACTGGAGGATTCCAGGGCCTTTCTGATTGTCAGTATAGCTCAAGATTCAGAGAAAGACCTTGTTTTGAGAGAACAAGATGAAGAGAAAACCTAGCATCCTCCTATTGCCTCTGCATGCTCAAATACAGATGTATACATCTGCACACACACACACACACACACACACACACACACACACATTCATTCATTCATAAATAAATAAACAAAAAAATAACTAAGTACACAATTAAAAATTCTGAATTAGAGGAGAGAAAACACGATAAGTATTTATAAAAAACAGGTATGAGACCAGAAAAAAAAGACATTTTATGTACAGAAGAAATTATATTATTTAAAATTTAAATTAACAAGAAAGGAGCATAGCATCACATAATAATAGTCAAATTTACAGGCATGATTAAAATGCATACACTGTTATACTCTAGCTAAGAATTCCCAAAGGGAACATAGGTAAAGCATTAGAAATGAAAGTCCTTGGGGATCATGGACACTGGTGCATATTTGGATAGCCTTGATGAATATGTAGGCGATTTCCACTAAGATATTATATATGTTTGCCCTAACTCAGCAATTCCAGTTCTGGTTGCTGGCCTAGTTTATTTATATCTTTTTTTTCATGTTATGAATAAGAATTTTCAAACATTCTTTTTTTGAAAATAAAGTTGGGAATGAAAGAAATAGGATCATTAGTATCCATCATTAAAGAATGGCATGATGGTCTGTGCATATCACAGAAAACTTTGAAATTATCAAATTTTTATGTTAACCTTCTGTAATTTGACATAGATGTTTCCAAAGCACATTATTAGGTAAAAAACGATAGTCTTACATATATCTTTTAAAATAATTTTACATATGACTACATAGTGGGGTTTTTTTGGTTTTTTGTTTTTGTTGTTTTGTTTTAGCTATAAGAAGATAAAAAAAACAACAACAACAACAACTAAAGACAGAAAGGGTATAAATTCTGTGCTGAACCAAAATTACCATTGGAAGGAGCAAGGAAATGTAGAGTGGGCTCAAGAGAAGTGTTTATATGTCTATAACTTCCTTATTGCTTTAAGTTCAAGACTAAGCAATCCATGTGGGTTGCGGGGTGAGGGGTAAGCTCAGGTGGTAGAATGCTTGTCTGGCGTGAATAGAGCCCTGAGCTCAATGCCCAGAATCACATAAACTGGGTGTAGTACTGCACACTTGTAATCCTAGTACTCAAGAGATAGAAACAGGAGGCTTATAGTTATCCTCAGCTATTTAGTAGTATCGCGGAATAAACCCGTCACCAATTGATATGTTTCAACTAAGATTTATTTTGTTATAAAAGAGCAAAAGAGAGTTTAGCCACGCGCCGAATCCACTGCCGTACGTAGCTGCCGAGCGTGCTGGGCCGGAAATCCCGCCTCCCTTTCTGCGCGCCGCCAGCGCGCGCCGGGCTGGAAGTCCCGCCTCTCTTTCAGCCCGCTGCTGCTGCCGCACGCAGCCGCTGCGATTCCCGCTACATCTCCCCATTTTGTCTAAATAGGAAGGTTCTAAACTAGGTATAAAACTACATACTACAGGAATTACCATAAGACAGTGTGTGGGAAAGAGGAAGGAACTAACATAAGTGAGGTCAAACTACTGCTAGCAAACAACTACAAGGTGCAATTTAATATCTAAAATGTTGATACAAAA
>PVIH01024151.1:0-23385 GCA_004025045.1 Sigmodon hispidus
GCTCAGGAGGATATTCTCCAAATCCATCCATTTGCCTGTGAATTTTAGGATATCATTTTTTCTTATTGCTGCGTAGTATTCCATTGTGTAGATGTACCACAGTTTGTTAATCCATTCTTCAGTTGAGGGACATCTAGGTTGTTTCCAGGTTCTTGCTATTACAAATAATGCTGCTATGAACAGGAGTTGTTTACTCCCGAGAGCACTCACCATCAAGAAAGGTGGAAGGCAGAAACCATCGCCACCTTTAGGGCGTGGTACAATGCAGCTCCCTACATACCACAGCTGTAGTGAGTGACCTTTGTGCACTTTTAATGATTAAACCTGAGAAAACACCTCTCTAGACTGTTGTTTATCTACAGAGTGACATTCTAAGTTCAGTCTCTCTCCTCCATGTTCTGAGGATACAGTCAATTATGGCAGGGAAATAACAGATGCAGAAGTATGACATAACTAGTTCTAAATAATCTTAATATTCTTTTTACTATCTCCTTTCTTCCTCTTCCATTGTATTACCCTCCCTCACCCTTCTCAGTTGAAGTCACACCTTCATTTCTCTCAATCGCCCCTTCAGAGCATCTATGTCCTACTGTTACTCTCCCTAGAACTGTTTCTCCCATTTTTATCCATTCTCCATTTCTAAGTTCTACCATTATTTAAGGTTTATCCCCAATCTCATGATTCAGATCTAGAATCCACAAATAAAAGAATATGTTGTATGTGTCTTTCTGGATTTTTATTGCATCACTCACTTTTCAACACTACAGAAGAATTATACTCTGATTGGCAAGAGTTTTATACTCTGATTGGCAAGAGTTATACAAATATTATAGTCTCATATCCTAGAAAAGCAAATCAAGTACTGATTTTATTGATTTTTTATTTGCAGCATTTGCCTCAATCTCAAGCCTAGGTTTTCTAATTCTTTATTTATTAAAAACTAATAAAATATAGTTATTTATTTTACCTAAATAGTGACTTACCAGTTTTCTATACAGTTAACTACTGAATCTTATATATTTTTAACAATACATTCAATCCTTAAATTATTAAGAATTTAGAAAGGGTTTTATGTGATATTCCTTTTCCTGAATTTTCACAATCAAATTAAGTATAACTGTAGAATAACGGAATTTAATAGGAAAAAAAAAGAAAATATTTGAGACTGCTATATTCATCCCCTTTATTTTTCAAGTGATAAAATTATTGCTCAGGGATTCGAATACATTCTCACATTTATGTGATTTACAAGTTAGTTTAAATTATAGATTGTCTTTAAATACTGTGCTTTATGTCCAAAATAAAATTATAATTATCTACATAATGTGTATTATAATTATTATAACTCTTATAATATGCTTGTGGTTTAGGTCATATCTCACATTCTTAAACCCCTAACATGTCACATCTGTCTGTCTCCAATACTCCCACTTACTTATTGGCTCCATTGTATGCTACATAATAAGACTTTTTCTGTAACATTGTCATAGTACAATTCAAATGGACAAAGCCTTCTCATGTCTATTATTTTAATTTTTAGAAATTTAGATATATTAGTTATATCAACGAATCATTTTTTTCTGTGTATTAAACCCCACAACTTATTGAAATCTTTTCCTATTTCTTCAATGGTTCCAGTCTAACTTATCCTTCTTGTTGATATATTGCCAGTCCATTATTTATATTTGTTCTTTAACCTTATCTCTTATTTAATGTGTTCTGCAAAGCCAAGGACACTGTCAATAGGACAAAATGACAGCCTACAGAATGGGAAAAGATTTTCACCAACCCTACAAGTGATAGAGGACTGATCTCTAAGGTATATAAAGAGCTCAAGAATTTAGAGCCCAAAACCTTGAATAATTCTTTCAGATATCATAATACCTAGATTCAACAGGCTGGCAGTATATGCATGCTTTCCAGTGGCTTTAATTAGTGTTTAAGGCCTTATATGCAAGAGTCATATCAAATTCCTCTTAAAAACTTCTTTTTTTTGCCACAGTGCAAAGTTCAGAGTATGCTCTTAATATTTAATTGTTGGCTGACATGAAAAACCACTAAACAAATGTTGAACAAGTTAATAAATTATTTCTACATCCTCTGAACATGCAACAGCATACATATGTTCATAAGACTCTTAGCACAATGTGAAAACAGGCTCAAACAATCTTCCCAGTCTACTTTCCTGGCAAAAAAGAGAACTTGTAATTACTACCAGGTACTCCATTATAATTTTTTGCACCCAAAACTGGAGCTCATCCACCTATTTTTCCAACCTCCAGCTTGTTCTTTCAGAGAAAGACTTTTCATCAATTCCATGTTTTCAACTAGGTTCTTGGCAAAAACTTTCAGTTTTACCCATTTTTACTGCTACTTCCCCTTGAGGTCTGTGCCTGCTTTGTCTGCTTTTGATTGTTCCCACATGCAGTACACTAAGCACTCCTACAAGGGAGTGCCCAGTTTCCCAAGAGCAAGTCCTTGTCACCACCACTTTGTCATATGCAAAAACCTTTTGAAATTCAGTCATAGTTAGGCATAAATTGTGATTCAGTCTCCATCCCCTTAAGTTTAAAATTTGTGACTTGAAATTTAGAAAGAAAAATGAAAAGAATTATTAAATGAATTATAAGCCATCTTTCTTGAAATCATCAAATCTTGTTTCTCTATATGCTGTGATTTCTGGATTTGTTCATAGAATGCATTTCTGGCAATGTTAACAATGCACATTTCTCTTTGTCCAACATTTGGTTTATTCAGTTCTGTTTAAACAGCTTTAGAGATATAGTTTTTACTCTTCTAATGCTGCTGAAACTGTCTAGTTCTTTCATAGTCATCTCATATTGGAACACTATAAATTGCCCAAAAATTAAAATAATGCAAAGCCAATATCATGTTATTTATTCACTATGATTTCTCCCCTACAAAGTTTTAATTTCATAAATACCATCTGTGTACAAGCATATACACTGTTTTTTAAATTCTAGTGGGCAGGAAGAAGACCAACCAACATCTGCCTTACATAGCAAGTTGCCTACATAGTCCTGCATATTTTAATTATATTCCAGAATCTCTTGCATATATATATATATATCCTTCTGGTTTTAATGTTTAGAAACATATTTTTCTGCTACAGATTGTATTATATTTTTTGTGATGGTCACAGTAAAAAATTGTCTATGTATCTTCTATGATATTGAAACATATTACATTTCCATAATTGCTATTGTATTATAGATACATAAAAATTAGTTGTTCATATGTTAGCAAGGCAAAACTGTAGGGCTTATTTTATCTTAAAAATAATCTGTACACTTATTCTGTATTATGGAAATAATCTAAATAAACATGCAAATAACACACAAGTAACTGTTCCAAAATATCTAAATCACACCAAATAAAAACTCAAATGAGATAAGGAATTTTTAAAGAGTTACTAAGGTACTGGGCACTGCAGCACTGAAACTGCCCTAAGGAATGGCTCTTTTAAACTTTATTTTACTCTTATCGGATGGGTTATCATTTTAAAACCTTTTTTTTTTTCATTTTACCCAAACATCTTTAATGCATCTGTATTAGTCAAGGTTTTCTAGATAAACAGAAGTTATGGAATGAAATGTGTGTGTGTGTGTGTGTGTGTGTATGTGTATAAAGAAAAATTTATTAAAATAACTCACAGGCTGTGTTCTTGCTGGCCCAACAAGAAATATCTACCAATAAAGATCCAAGAATCTAATAGTGAGTTGTTCAGCTGTGAGGCTGGATGTCTCAGCTTCTCTTTAGTATATTCCAGAATCTTAATAAAATAAGCCTTAATTCCAGTAAGCAAGTTATCTTACCAGCAAGAGTGAGGGTACCAGACAAAAAGATCTGGCTTCTTCTATATATGTTTTTATATAGGCTGTCATCAGGTTTGGCCAAGGTTAAACATGGAACTTCCCACATCAAAAGATCAAAGCACCAAATTCAAATGATTTGATTAAGAAATATTCTCTCACAGGTAAACCAATCACTTGGGTTTTAGTTCATTTCAGATATAGACAAGTCATAACATCTATATTGTATTTTAAAATATAAAGTATTTTCTTTTAATTACCACTATTTTTATTAGTATATTATTTCTTTATATTCTTATGTTAAACTTACTTTCAAGACAAGCTCACCTGCCATGTAAAGTTACAGACACCTAATTCTCTAAAATAATGTAATATTTCAATGTCTATCTAATTGGAACAATGAGATTAATGTGACAAATGAGTGAGTATAGACAATAATAACATAAATAAAATGATTTAGGCACTGAAAAAGGTTCAGTGCTTCATAATCTCACTTGTATGTATATTCTAAAATTACAAACTCAAAAAAAAAAACACTGCAAAAAAACTCAAATCCAAGTGGATCAAAGATCTCAACATAAACCCAGCCACTCTCAACTTGATAGAAAAGAAAGTGGGAAATACCCTTCTACGAATTGGCACAGGCAACTTTTGAAATATAACACCAGTGGCAAAGACACTAAGGACAACAATCAATTAGTGGGACCTCCTGAAACTGATAAGCTTCTGTAAAGCCAAGGACACTGTCAATAGGACAAAAACACAGCCTACAGAATGGGAAAAGATTTTGACCAACTCTACAAGTGATAGAGGACTGATTTCTTTTTTTCTTTTTTTTTTTTTTTTTTAAAAAAAACTTTATTTATTTGCTTTGGTGTTTGCCTGGAACTGGAACTACAGACAGTTGTTAGCTGCCATGTGGGTGCTGGGAATCGAACCCAGGTCCTCTGGAAGAGCAGACGGTGCTCTTAACTGCTGAGCCATCTCTCCAGCCCCAAGGACTGATTTCTAAAATATATAAAGAACTCAAGAATCTAGATTCCAAAATCTTGAATAACCCAGTCAAAAAATGAGGTTCAGATCTAAAAAGGGAATTCTCAGCAGAAGAATTACAAATGGCTGAAAGGCACTTGAAAAAGTCCTAGACATCTTTAGCCATCAGAGAAATTAAAATCAAAACAACTTTGAGATACCACCTGACACCAACAAGATTGGCTAAGATAACAGACAGAGATGACAGCCTATGCTGGAGAGATTGCGGAACAAGGGAAACACTCCTCCATTGTTGGTGGGAGTGTAAACTTGTTTGGCCACTCTGGAATGCAGTATGGCAGTTTCTCAGAAATCTGAAAATCAATCTCTCCAAGGATCCAGCAATACCATTACTGGGTGTATACCCTAAAGATACACATTCACACTCCATTGGCATTAGCTCAACTATGTTCATAGCAGCATTATTCGTAATAGCAAGAACCTGGAAACAACCTAGATGCCCCTCAAGTGAAGAATGGATTAACAAACTGTGGTCCATCTACACAATGGAGTACTACTCAGCAGTAAGAAAAAATGATATCCTAAAATTTGCAGGCAAATGGATGGGTTTGTAGAATATCCTCCTGAGGGAGGTATCACAAACCCAGAAAGATAAGCAGGGGATGTACTCACTCAGTAGTGGACTCTAAACAAAAAAAGTGAAAAGCAAAGCATGTCCAAGCTGCAAACCACAACCACTGAACAGCTTGGGATCTCAAACACCTTGGACCGACACCGTACATCCCACTCCCTCTAGAGGAACACTTGACTCTGTCTTGATATTGGGGTGAGAAAACTGGATCTGCCAGGAGTGGATGCTGAACTGAGCAATATTGGGACCTTGGGACCTCCTCCCATGCTGAGGAGGAGATGGGAAGATGTGGATAAGAGAGAGTGACTGGAGAGGGTGGGAAGGGGAAGTGATCTTAATAAGGATATACACAGATAGAAAATGTGACTTTATTCATAATAAAAAAAGAATAGGAAAAAAAAGAATTGATGCTCTGATACACAATATACTATAGATGAGCCTTGAAGACTTTAGTATTGTTTAAAAATATATACATATATATATTTTAATTAGATTCAATCAAAGGTGCAGACAAGGAAAGAACAAAGGTTGGTAAAAATTATAGGCACTAATAGTGGCATTATTACCTTTAATCCCAGAATTTAAGAGACAAAGACAGAAAGACCTCCATGAATTAACTGTCACTCAACCCTGCATAGTAAGTTTCAGGACAATCAAGGCTATATGGTGAAACCCTGTCACAAAAAAAGTTGAAAATTTTCTTTCACATAGTAAAATAATGTATTCTGTTTATGTATTGCATGGTAATATGACAAATTTATAAATATTATAAAATTACTATAAATGTGTCTTAAATAGTCTGAAATCCAAAAATGTAATTATGAGAGATGATGGACTTATTACTTAGCTTATTCTCTATTATTATTTTAAATAGAATAAAATTAGAAATCCATGGAAAGTGAACAACTCCCAACTGAAGCACCTCTGTGTCAAGGAAGAAGTAAAGAAAGAAATTAAAGACATCTTAGAATTCAATGAAAATGAATTCACAACATACCCACACATATGGGACACAATGAAAGCAGTGCTAAGAGGAAAGGTCATAGCAATAAGTAAAGTATAAAGAATTTGAAACAATCTCACACAAGCAGTTTGGCACACCTGAAAGGTCTAGAAGGAAAAAGAAGCAAATTCACCCAGAAGGAGTAGACAAAAGGAAATCGTCAAACTCAGGTCTGAAATCAATAAAATTTAAACAAAGAATAATGCAAAGAATGAATGAAACAAAGAGTTGATTCTTTGAGAAAATCAACAAGATAGAAAAACCCTTAACCACACTAAGCAAACAGCCAAGACAGAATATCCAAATTAACAAAATTAGAAATGAAAGGAGGGACATAGCAATAGACACTCAGGAAATCCAGAGGATCATAAAGTAATACTTTAAAAACATGTACTCCAAAAATTTAAAATTCTAAAAGTACATTTTATTTTGATAGGTACTACTTACAAAAATTAAATCAAGACAAAAGAAATGATGTAAATGGATTTAGATCCCTTTGTGAAATAAAAGGAGTTACTAGAAGTTGACGGTTTCAGCACAGAATTTTACTAGAATTTCGATAAAGAGCTAATACCAATATTTCTCATACTGTATCACACAATAGAAACAGAAGGAGCATTTCCAGATTCTTTCTATGTGACTATAATCACTCTGATACACAAGCCATACAAAAACACAACAAAGAAAGAGAATTACAGATCAATCTCCCTCACGAACATAAATGTAAAAGTATTCAATACTGACAAACTGAGTCTAAGAACATATCAAAAGGTCATCATCATAATCAACTAAACTTCATCCTAGAAATTCAAGGCTCATTCCACATACTAAAATGAGTCAATATTATACAATATAAAAACAGAAAAGAAAAAAAAAAACACATGACCACCTCATTTGATGCTGCAAATGTTTTCAACAAAACTCAACACTGTTTCATAATAAAAGATCTTAGAGATCTCAGGGATATAAGAAAAATACCTAAACATCATAAAGAGAAATATGCAGTGAGCCAAAACCAATATCAAACTAAGTGGAAAGAAACTCAAAGCAATTTCACTAGTATCAGGAATAAAACAAGGCTGTCGCTCTCCTCATATCTATCTATTATAATATCAAAGTTCTAGCTATAGCAATAAGACAACCAAAGAAGATCAAGGGGATAAAATTGGAGAGAAATAAGTCAAATTTTCACTATTTGCAGATAAATTGATAGTATTTAAATGACCTCAAAAATTCTACCAAGGAACTTCAACAGATGATAAACAGGATACAAGTTTAACTAAAAAAAATCAAAAGCCCTCCTTTATACAAATGATAAATGGCTGAAAAAAATCAGAGAAACATCACCCTTTATAATAGCCACAAATATCATCAAATATCTTAGAGCAACTCCACCTAAACAAGTGAAAGACCTACCTGTATTACTAGAAATTAAGTCATTGATAGAAATTGAAGAAGATATTAAAAACTGAAAAGATCTCCTGTACTCTTAGAAAAGTAGGAATAAAATAGTAAAAATAGCAATCTTACTGAAAGCAATCTACAGATTCAATGCAATTCCCATCAAAATACCAACACAATTCCTCAAAGACCTTGAGAGAACAAGACTCAACTTCATATGGGAAAAAAACTTGTCAAAATTATCCTGTACAATAAAAGAACTTATGGAGGCATCACCATCATTGACTTCAAGATTTACTATAGAGCTTTAGTAATTAACAAAACTTTGGTATTGACTTAATAACAGATACCTGGATCGGTGGAATCAAACTGAAGACCTCGTCACCTGTCATTAAAACAAACAACTATGAACAGCTGATTTTTGCCCAAGAGGCCAAAACTATACAATGAGAAAAAGAAAGCATCTTCAACAAATAGTACTGGCATAACTGTAAGGTGGTATGTTGTAGAAGATTTCCCGGCCCATTTGGGCCAGAGGTTTTGACCTGGCCCATGGTAGCTTTTTCCCCCAAAGAAATGAATCAGACACTTTTATTAACTTCATACAGTTTGGCCTATGTCTCAAGCACATTACTAGCTAGCTCTTTCATCTTAATTCAACCCATTTCTAGTATTCTGTCTGCCGTGTGGCCCGGCCCATGGCTCACCTGGATTCCTTACATGTTTCTTCCTCAGGGGTTAGATGGAGACTCATTAACTCCACCCTCCTTCTACCTGTCTGTCCTCTGATCCTCCACCTACTTTTATGGTGCTCCACATAGGCCAAAACAGCTCCTTTATTTTCAGCATACAGAGAACATTTCCACCACAGTGGTATGTATAAAAATTTGAATAGACTCATATCTATTACCCCATACAAAACTCAAATACAAGTGGAACAAAGGCTTCATCATAGAAACAGAAACACTGAACATGATAAAAAAGAAAATGGAAAATACTCTTGAAAGTGTTGGCACAGATGACCACTTCCTAAATATAGCATCAGTAGCACAGACACTGAGAGCAACAATTAATAAATGGGACTTCCTGAAACTGAGAAGCTTCTGCAAGTCAAACGGTATACTCAATAAGACAAAACTGCAGCCTACAGAATGGTAAAAGTTCTTCACCAACCCTGTATCTGACAGACGGTTGATCTCTAAAATATATAAAGAACTCAAGAAACTAGAGACCAAATAATTCAATTATAAATGGGCTACAGAGATAAACAAAGAATTTTCAACAGAAGAATCTCAAATGCCTGAAAGACACTTAAGGAATTGTTCAACATCCATAGGCATCAGGTAAATGCAGATCAAAACAGCTCTGAGATACCATCTTACACCTGTCCAAATGGCTAAGATCAAAAAGACAGATGACAGTGTGTGCTGGATGGGATATTGAGTAAGGGGATCACTCTTCCATTGCTGTTGGAATGATAAACTTGTAAAACCACTTTGTAAGTTATTATGCTGGTTTCTAAGAATACTGGGAATCAATCTACCACACGAATCAGCAATACCACTCTTGGGCATATACCTAGTGGATGCCATTTATACTAAAGGACATTTGCTTAAACTATGTTCATAACAGCATTTTTTGTAATAACCAGAAACTGGAAAAAAAAACAAGATGCCTCTCAACCAATAAATGGATTAAAATAATGGTAGATAATATATAATTTAAATTGTCTATTATACAATTATATACATAACCCATGTAAGAGCATAAATTCTGAGTTTGTACAAGGAGGTGAAAGCAACAAAAGAAAACTCACAGACATACAGATCTACTTCTGGTCACACACAAACCAAATACACAAAAATTTATTTATTTATTTATTTTTGTGAATTACTATTAGCATTAACGGTGCTTCTTCCATCCAAGTACTAACCAGGCCCCACACTGCTTAGCTTCCAAGACCAGACAAGATCGAGCAAGTTAGATTATTAATGAAAGGGGAATAATTGTACACAATTATAATTTCCAGCCTCCTATTATACTCAGCACTTATAAATTTTTCTTTATAACTTTCTCACTCCATCATGAAACATTACAATATTTAATATACATGCTTCTTGGAAAAGTGAATAATGTAAAATATATTTGAATTGATATATTGGTATGGAAATTTTTTTATTATTTTTGTGTTATTTAGTGATTTTACATCATGCACCTCATCAAATTCAGTCCTGATATTAAAACTATAAGCAAATTTGTTATATGTTAATTCTTTAATAACCTAAGAAAGACTTCTAGATGATTTTTTAGTAATCTATTTTTTAAAAGTTTTTTTATTCTTGGATAAAAAAAGACTTTATTCTATAAAAATAAATAAATAAATAAATAAATAAATAAAAAAGAATGTCATACATATGGACAAAGAAATGTGTGTAACCTAATTACCACCTCCAACTTCTCCCACATTTTTGATCCATCTTCCTTCAAACATCATGTTCTTTTCTTTTATAACAAAGTTCATTAGTACCATTCATAGAGACTTGGGTGTGGAGTTACAAACTAAAGCACAGGGAACCTCCTGGAGGGTCATATATTCCAAAAAATGATCATTTCTCCTCCCAAATTTAGGCAGTAATAAAATTTCCTCAATGAGGAATGGGTACTGATGATTATCTACATTTATGCCAGAATATTGTCTGGCTTGATCTTGTATAAGTCTCTTACAAGTAACCACAGCTTCTGGGCATTCATGAATAAATACTATAGCAAGCCATGTTGAAAAAGCCATGTTCAGAGTATTCCTTCATATTCTGTGCCTTGCCTCCTCTTCAACAATGCTCCATGAGCCTTCAAAGGTAAACTAATGTAGGTGTTCCATTTAGGACTTAGCCCTCAGACCTTTATTTCTAATACTTCAACTAATTACATATATCTCCATTGGCTGGTACTAACTTCAAAAGGAAGGTTCCCTGAGCAAGGCTGGAATAGTCTCAAGTGTATAGGTATAAATATTACTTTTAGAAGTCAATTTTACAAGACTATTTAGCAAAATAATAAAGCATGTCCTACCTTAGGCCTTAAAAGCTCCTAATACAATTGTATTTGCCCAAGATTATAACAACAGATATGAAAACTACAACCATACCATTATTGTAACACTGAGCACATCTTGACTGTCAGATCAACATTGCAGAATGCCTGGTCCAGTGCTTGGTAAACCATGATTATCTTTACTTCTCAGGCAGTCTGCATACTACTTTCAGGGAGCAGGAAGGATAGTCAGTAGAATAGACATTTTCAGGTCAATTTGAGTTTGATTTTTCTACATTCTATAGCCAAAGGCAGATATGTCTTCTGCAATAGGGTCTTACCTGTCATGGTATGTAATCCAAGAAAATAAAAACCTGTCTTGTTTACAATACTTCTGGGGTATCCCTCATCAAAGTCTCATTTTTTATACATGTATACCCTTGTTTCAACTCCCCACTCCTGACCATCCCAGTCAGCTTCAGTCTCCCTCCTCCACAACCCCCACCACCTCCCCAGAATGCTGTTTTTTTTTCATGAAATGCATATTGCTATATACCTTTATAGATGAGTTGGTGGTGGGAATTTGTTTTCTCCACTCTGTGGTGTTCACATTGAGCCATGACAGTGATACTTACCTGGAGACATACCAGCAATGAGTCTGCTGTATTGGCTATTGTCCCTGAAATAGAGAAGATTGTACAGCCAGAGAAAACAATGGCATGGGGTGAAAACAGAACCTATAGCTTGACATCTAGGTCAAATGGGAATGAGACTTTATTCTATTAAAAAAGACTATTGTTCTGAGTACAGACAGAGAAATAAAATTTGAACTGAAAGAAAAAATAGAATAACAATAAAACCAAAAAATTTTCCTGAAGACTGTTAAAATTTACAATGTATCTAGGTAAAAGAAACTGAATTCTGGCCAACATTACAATTCAAAGCAAGAAATCATCATTGCTTTCCATTAAATTGAGTGTACAACATGTGCTGTATATCTTACTGATAATCAAAACCAAAACAAATAGGCTCAAAGAAAGTCATAGACAAAGCTAGTTACCTGTAGAGCTGTATATATCTCCCAAGTGAATTGATTTAATGACTATTGTGCTATAATATTAACAGTACCAGACAGAAAAGCAAAATAAAGACAAATCAAATTTAGTGAGGATGTCTTGAAAACTGTTATTTTCTAATGTCCAATAAATACGTAAGAGTTCTGTGAACTTTAAAAAACAAATGTTTAGTTTTATTTTGTTTTTACAGATCTCTCCCCACTGCTTGGGTTGTCAGTGCCATAAAACATTGTTATTTAAATAACTTGCCTCATAAGTTATTGAAGAAATGTCTACTTCCAAAATAGTTTATAGCACCAACAGTTACAGTAGCCAAATATGGGCACCCTATACATATCATTTTGCCTATTACCCTTACCTAATGCATACAATTATCTTCACATCTTTGTGATAGTCAGATTGGCTCAGTTTCTTTGACTTCTTTCCACACAATGCCTAAATTCACTAATTAAAACAAAGATGCTATAGGGAGGCGAAATTGCAATGCCCATAATCCAAGCCAACCCTGCATACTATTTGATATCCCAAGAAAATTCACATTAAGAAACCATTTATTGTAAAAAATTCCTTGTTCAAAATAGGTGAAAATAAATAGCAAACCATCAGATTCACAAATGTCAAAGTCAGTGTAAAAGCACAATAAGTATGCAAAGAGAGAAAAAGCGTAACATTACACCTTCAAAGGAAAACAACTCTCCAAAAATAGAGCCCAAAGAAAAGAATATACATAAAACAGCTGGTGTATTTAAGTGGAAACTGTGAATCCAGGTGAAAATCAAGGAACTATATGCAGAGAGATGAATAAAATCAGAAAAAACAGTTGCATGAATATATCAGATTCATCACAGATAAACAGATATGGAAAAAAGCGACAAAAAAATCTTGAAAATAAAAGGGTCAATATTAGCCAAAAGAACAAATCATGGTTAAAAACAATAGTTATAGGCTACTTTAGGTATATGAAAGAATAAGCTAATCTGAAGATGTCTGCTGAAATAATCTAGCCAATGAAAAAGGGGTAAAATTGGTCTAAATGAATAAAGTCCTGAAGATCTTTGGAATACAATTAATTAGGTTGGTATTCTCAATCTGTGGGATGCAACCCCATTTAAAGGTTGAACAAGCCTTTCACTGGGGTCTCCAAAGACCATTGAAAATACAGATATTTACATTATGATTCATAACAATAGCAAATTTATAGTTATTTACTACAAACAAAATAATTTTATGTTTGAGGCTCACTACAACATGAAGAACTGAGTTAAAATAATGAAGCATTGATAAGGTTGAGAACCGCCTTTATAAACTAAAATGGCTCATAATCCACAATATTGTACTTAATAAAACTCATCTCAGAAACAAATTGGAAATAAAAAACAATTCAATTTAAGCAATTTCAAACAATCCCAGACACCAGAATAGATTTAGAGAACATAGTTAATGAAACCATCCATAAGTGAAACAAAACTGTCAGTAATATACTGTTAGACACATAAAAGAGAAAAAGAAATGAACTAAACCTTGGGAATTTATTTTTTCCTGCTTTATTTTTATAGTCTTTTTATTATAAATAAAATCATATTATTTTTTATCCGTGTATATCGTTGTTCAAGCTCCCTTCCCCTCTCACCCCTTCCAGTCACTCTCTCTTCTCCACATCTCTTTATCTCCTCCCCATTCAGGGCAGGAGGTCCCAAAGTTCCAATATGGCTTAATTCAGCATCCACTCCTATCAGATCCAGTTTCCTCACCCCAACATCAAGACTGGGTCAGGTGTTTCTCTGGAGGGTGTGGGATCCAAGGTGCTGGTCCAAATTCTTTCAGAATTCACTCATAAGTGAACTCTAAACAAAAGAACAAAAAGCAAAGCATGTCCAAGCTGCAAACCACAAACACTGAACAGCTTGGGATCTATGAATATTCTTGATCTGTAATTTTCATGATTTGTTCCTCTTTTTTGCATAGGAAGCAAACACAAACTTAAAAATAATAGAAAAATACAAATTAAAAAGAAGCATTAGCATGAAGAGGCACATATTCTTTCAAAGGGGTAATGGATAACAAAGTATATCTAATTCTAAGATAATTACCTAGTGTTTATTTTTTAAAGCACATTTCTAAAATCAAGTATTTTAATTATCACTAGATTTCTATTAATTATGATTTTTATTAAATGTTTCCTTGAAATATCCTTATTTTACAATCAGAGCTTGTTGCCACAGTGCATAGATGAAAAAATAATCCCCAAAGAAAGCATACTCAAAACTTCTGAACAGTCAGAAATGTCCCTTTAATAGAAATAACAGAAAACAAGAAAAAGATTTAGTTGCCTTCCCAACAAAAGATGTCTGTAACTGTGCTATTATGGAGACCACAGCATAGTTAAAACATATGAGTGCGTGTCATTGTAATCAAGAAATCATACTGTCAATCAGTCCGAAGTGTATCTTAAGACTAGATTATAATTAAGCTGAAATGTAAAGAACTCTTTGGTCTAATCAATTATATTATAACCTGACTGCCTGAGATAATGGCCCATCAACAGAAAGATAATCTTTGTATCATTTGGTGGGGGAAAGAGTGGGAAAAGCAAAGGGTTAGATGTCTACCAGTGCAGTCACTACTAGAAATGCAGACAAATAGCAAAGAATCACCAGTAATCAAAGCATGCTTATTTAATAACATTTTCTATAAGCCAGTGTCTTTGCTTTCATTCTATTTTCATCAGCCTATGTCTTTTTCAGTAAATTAAATGGCACACAGAGTTTTTTCTTTTCATATACTTTAAGCAATTTCATCAAGACATTTTTTACATTTTAAAAAGTAAGGTTGAAAATTAAATTCCAGGCCCTAGGAAGAAATATATTTCAATGGCTAATGGAACTCATTTTTTTTTATATCAAGCTCTATTTTTCTTTTTTCTTTCTTGATACATGATTCTATTGTGTAGCCTAGCCTGGCCTTGGACTCTGTAATTATCCTCCTTCAGTGTCCTATTTAATAGAATTGCAAACTTATAATACCATGTCCAGCTTATTTCAACATCTTTGGATTTTTACACCCTACTAGTTCCTGAGTCCAGGAAAATTAAAGGTCATCAGAGATACTGATTAAATTAATCTGTTTGGTTAATACTAATTATAGCAATAAATCATTTCTACATGTTCTTGTGAGAATTTGAACATGTCAACTATTATGCTAGGTCTTCATTGTCTCAAGCAAAAAATTCTGTCCTACATAACATAATGAAATGGTTCAGGTGAGCTGAAGTAGTAATTATATGTAGAATGCTACTTAATGTTATTACTGATAACAGCTTAAGTGGGTATGGTTGTTTATGTATTCACACTGAAAGAAGTAAACTAGCAAGCTGATAACACATGGGAAGGTACAATTCACAACTTATTACAGTGTTAGTATAAACTCTTGAAAATAGGACTGTTCATCATGACACATATTATCCAACCTGCATAGAGACAGAAATAAAAGCATAAAGAAAAGTCTCACATGGGTAAGCAAAAGCTACAATCACTTAACTATTATTCCTGCTATGGAGAAATTAGCGTTGTGCCCACCATTGCAGTGTTTATTATAAACCTTCTCAAAGTTATTGTAGACTAAATCAAAGCTTTCCTCTTATACTGTCATCAGTCAGTATTAAAAATTCAATTCTTCCACCACAGTCACTGTGAAATATCAATGAAGTAATACGTAAAATGTGTTCAACAACATGCTAATCACATATTAACTTCTCTACAAATATTAGCTACAAATACTTTCAATTTATGTAATATACAGAATTTCTAAAGATGTAGAATCATAACTCCAGCTTGAAAAATTAAGAACTACAAAGAATTATTAAATTTTTAATGTTAGAGAGTCAATAGGTGGCAAAGTCAAGATTAAAGCACATGCCTATTTGAATTATTTGCAAAAATTTCTTCTCTAATGTCTTTTTAAAAGAAAATGGCAATTATCTCATTCACACTAAAATATTATTAGTTCAGTACTCACCCTCAACCATAGAAATTTTCATTTTTGAAATTTCAATATACCCCCTGAATATGTGCTTTCCAAATCTAATGTTTCTCACATTCTGAGATGAGCTGCACATAGGTTTTTGTCCATTTAAAGATGTGAGATTTAAAACACATTTATTGTTCAGTTAATTTCCTAAGAATTTACCAAAATGAGCTGTACTATTTTATACTTTTACAAGAAATATAAGATTACAACTTTCTCCAAATTCTTGAACACATTGGTGGTTTCATTGTATGATTGGTTTTAGATTGCACTTGTTTTATTTTAGTCATTTTAGTTTGTATAATAGGATATATCATTTTGCTGAGGTTCTATTTGTACTTTCCTAATAAGTGCTGACAAAATTTTTACTTTTAATTGCTGCAAAATTTAGGCTCAGTTTTTTTTGTTTTGTTTTCTTTTCTTTTCTTTTCTTTTTTTATGAAAAAAGGTCACATTTTCTTTTCTTTGTAGAATAAAGGGTACTGTTTTATTTTACTTTTATACTTAGAATTTAATCTCCAAGTGAAATGTACTGGCTGTGGAGGAATAAACTGTAATATAATGTCCCTTGTAGTAACATGAAAGGTCACATTTCTATCCATGTATATCCTTATTCAAGGTCCATTCCCCCACCCACTCCTTCCAATCACTCTCTCTTCTCCACATCTTCACATCTCCTCCCCAGCAAGGGCAGGAGATCCCAAGGTCCCAATATAGCTTAGTTCAGCATTCGCTCCTGGGAGATCCAGTTTCCTCACCCCAACATCAAGACTGAGTCAGATGTTCCTCTAGAGGGAATGGGATCCAAGATGTGGGTCCAAGGTGTTTCAGATCCCAAGCTGTTCACTGGTTGTGGTTTGCAGCTTGGACATGGGTTGCTTTTTGCTTTTTTGTTTGGAGTTCACTAATGAGTGAGTACATGCCCTGCTTATCTTTCTGGGTTTGAGATACCTACCTCGCTCAGGAGGATATTGTTCAAATCATTCCATTTGCCTGCAAATTTTAGGATATCATTTTTTTTTTTTACTGCTGAGTAGTACTCCATTGTGTAGATGCCAAAACAATTTTGCCCAATAAAAGAACTTCAGGAGGCATCACCATCCCCAACTTCAAGTTAGACTATAGAGCTACAGTAATAACAACAGCCTGGTACTGTCATTAAAACAGACTTGTGGATCAATGAAATAGAATTAAGGATCTGGGTATTAGCCAAAAAAACAATGAACAACTGATCTTTGACAAAGAGGCCCAAAATATTCAATGGAAAATAGATAGCATCTTTAACAAGTGGTGTTGGCATAGCTGGCTGGTAGTGTGTAGAAAAATGCAAATAGATCAAAGCCTAACTCCCTGCACAAAACTCAAATCCAAGTGTATCAAAGACCTCAACATAAACCCAGCCACTTTAAACTTGATAGAAATGAAAGTGGGAAATACCCTTCTACGAATTGGCACAGGTGACCACTGCCTAAATACAACACCAGTGGCACAGACAATAAGAACAACAATCGATAAGTGGGACCTCCTGAAACTGAGAAGCTTCTGCAAGGCCAAGGACACAGTCAATAAGACAAAACAACATCCTACAGAATGGGAAAAATTTTTCAACAACTCTTCAAGTGACAGAGGACTGATCTCTAAAATATACAGAGAACTCAAGAATCTGGAGTGCAAAACTTTGAATAACCAAATCAAAAAATGGAGTTCAGATCTAAAAAGGGAATTCTCAGCAGAAGAATTACGAATGGCTGAAAGGCATTTGAAAAAGTGCTCAACATCTTTAACCATCAGAGAAATGCAAATAAAAACAACTTTGAGATACCATCTGACATCTGTCAGATTGGCTAAGATAAAAGGCACAGATAACAGCCTATGCTGGAGAGGTTGTAGAGCAAGGAGATCACTCCTCCATTGTTTGTGGGAGTGTAAGCTTGTTCAGCCACTCTGGAATGCAGTATTGTGGTTTTTCAGAAAACTGGGAATCAATCCCCAAGGATCCAGCAATATCACCTCTGGGTGTATGAACTAAAGATGCACATTCACACTCCAAAGGCTAATGGTCAACAATGTTTATAGCAGTATTTGTAATAGCAAGAACCTGGAAACAACCTAGATGCCCCTCAACTGAAGAATGGACTAACAAGCTGTGGTACATCTACACAATGGAATACTACTCAGCAGTAAGAAAAAATGATATCCTAAAATTTGCAGGCAAATGGATGAATTTGGAGAATATCCTCCTGAGCAAGGTATCTCAAACCCAGAAAGATAAGCAGGGGATATACTCACTTTTTAGTGGGCTCTAAACAAAATAGCAAAAAGCAAAGCATGTCTCAGTTGCAAACCACAACCACTGAACAGCTTGGGATCTGAAACATTTTGGACTGACACCTCGGATCCCATTCCCTCTACAGGAGCACCTGACTCAGTCTTGATGTTGGGGGAAGGAAAATGGATCTGCCAGGAGTGGAGACAGAACTGAGCAATATTAGGATCTTGGGACCTCCTGCCCATGCTGGGGAGGAGAAGGGGAGATGTGTAGAAAAGAGAATGACTGGAGGGGGTAGGAAGTGGAAAGGTCCTTGAATAAGGATATACATGAATAGGAAATGTGAGTTTATTCATAATAAATAATTAAAAATAAATAAATAGATAAATAGATAAATAAATATAGAAATAAATAAATTAAGGCAATGGCAATACTGGACATCCATAACAAAGTAAAGGAGCTTTTTGCAGTTGATGGCTACTGAGGAAGGGAAAGAGTCACTTTTCTTTGGTATTTGGCCCTAAAATTTGTCTACGTGATGCATCAGTGTGCTATAAAAAAAACAAAGAGAATATGACATTAAGACAAAGATGTGTTGACAGGTGGAGAAGCAGGGAGGTCATAGAAGATGGATAACATCAATGTACCAAGGTAAATATAGGTATAAAATTGTCAAGGAATAAATTAAAAATATATAAGCCTCTAGAGTCTAGTTTACAATGCCCCAAAATCTTTGGGTTCCTTAGTTTTGTGATCTTCAAAGACTCAAAATTAAAGAAAAATGTCCATCTTTCTCCCATCAGCTATCAAATGCCAATAGTTCTTCAAAAAGTGGTTGAATTTTGGCTCATACTCCTTACCCCTCCACACTAGAATTTTGTCTGCCTTGAGCTTATGTGAGTCAAAGTAAATGGAAATTCTTATGTGCAATTTTACTATTGTGTTTAGAAAACATTGTTTCCTTGAAGTTATCTACCACTTCTGGCTCTAAAAATCTCTCTCCTTTTTAGGGTGATCCCCAAACCTTAGTAAGATAATGTCATATTCAGCCAGTTAGGGCTGAATACTTCACAGTCTTATTTTCTGCATATTAACCAGCTAATGTTCCCTGCTTACTGCCATTCACTATAAGTAAATGCTTCTTTGATGACTGTTGAGTGATGTACTGATCTATAGATATAGTAATTAGTCATTAAGAGTCTTTTAAATATTACATCCATTGAGCAGAATAACAGTATGAGCCCCAAAATAAGAATACCCAAAGTTTTGTGGTTAGGACAGTGAGAGTTAATCAGCTAGATTTGAGAAGTGATGGGAGAAAAGGTAAGTATGAGCAAAATATACTATGTGAAACTAATAATTAAGAATACTATTTTTAATTGATCATTTTTTTTATTTATTTTACATCCCAACCGCAGTTTCCTTTTTCTCCTCTCCTTCCATTCCCTCTACCCTAAAAGGGGAAGGCCTTCTATGGCTGTCAATAAAGCATGGAATATCAAGTTGAGCTAGGACTAAGCTTCACCCTTTTATCAAGGCTACACAAGGAAACTAAATGTGAGGAACAGGTTGGCAAAAGCTAAACAAATTTTAGAGTAGGCCTGCTCCCACTTCTAGGAGTCCCATAAGTAGAACAAACTGTACAACTGTACCACATGTGTTGAGGTCCTTGATTGGTTCCATGTTGAATCTCTACCTGTAGGTCCAGAATTTGTGAGCTTCTATTAGTTCAATTTAGTTGTTTTTGGGGTTTACATTGTGATAACTTTGTCCCTCACAACAACTCATGTAATCCTTCCTCCCTCTCTTCAACAGGATTCCCTAAGCTTGGTCTTCTGCTTGGCAGCCAATCTCTGATAATGTTTCAATCAGTTACTGGATAAAAGCTCTCTGATGAAAACAGGGGTAGTTATCAATCTGATTACGGAAGATGGCCAGTTTAGGCTACCTATCCACTATTTTTAGGAGTCTTAACTGGGGATAGACAGAACCTGGAAATAACTTAGATATTCTTCAACTTAAGAATGAGGAAAAAGTGGTACACTTACCCAATGGATTATTACTCGGTTGTTAAAAGACAATGACATGGGGAAATTTGAAGTAATTTGGACAGAACAAAAAGAGATTATTCTGAGAGAGGTAAAAGACCCAGAAAGACAAACATGGCATATACTCACTTATAAGTGGATATTAGTTATAACCATGCAACAGTTCACAGCTCCAAAGTGACCAGGCTACAAGAAGAGCCCCAAAAGGAACACAGGGATTTCCCTGGGAAGGAGAAATAGATTTCCTGGGTGGACAGAGGGCAGGTAGGGATAGGAACATGAGGTATCAGGTTGGGGTTGGATGGAGGGGGATAAAAACAAAATCCGGAGGGGGCATTTGAGGTTTAGGTAGAAAACTCATGTAAAGGAAACTTTTATGACTTTACAAGAATGACTCGAGCTAGAAACAATAATTTAAGAAATAACTTCTTTAAAAGGCCATATAAAATATTATTTTATGGCTATCTAAAATTATATATTATACATATATATGTATACATACACACATTTATATATATAAGTTACATCAGTTGAGATGATGATGCTCCTTCAAAAACAGACTGCCCAACAAAAACGCCAGTTCCATGCATTGGAAATCTCTTAAGTTGTTGGTTAAAGAAAGCCACAAAATGCCAATACAATATAGGCTACTGCCACTGCCCTTGTTATCTTTCAGAAAAAAGGTAAGATCCTAATTCTAAAGTGTTGTTGGAAATATTCAATTGCAATGTATCATATAAGGAATAATATTTATTAAGGGGTTATACAAGTACTCACTGATACAATGTAAACTTCAGGCGATTCTCAGAGAGGTAGAACTTCCCACGATGGAGGTTGATCTTCCAGAGAAAAGCAGGAACAAACAGAAAGGCAACTTTGAGTTCCTGTGTCCCCTGTGATTCTGACCCCACCCCATCGGGGTCAGGATTCTTTGATGTCACTAGCTTCCTTGAAAATCCTCTGAATCCCACTATACTAAAGACAAGACACACTGCTAACACAGAATTTGAAAAAGTAGATAATAATCTTACCAGGAAGCCTCCCACTGAGAACTAGATCTCATAATTTTAGAAGGATCCATGCAAGTCACCAACAGAACAAAAGAAGGAGTAATTTTATGCAGCTATAATATCAACAAACCACAATGACCAGCCTTTTAAAATATTCTGAAAGTTGTAATGGTGGTGCTTGGTGCTTGTATTATAGGGGTAAGCAACAGTCTCCTAATTGAAATAAAGGCTCACTCAAAAAGAGGGAATTTATGCATGACACTATAAGTTTAATTAGCCATCTGTGACTGATAAGGTCATGGAACCTAAAGGAGCACTTACTGCTGCCAGTTTCCTAAATCAGTATAATCTCGAACTACATTTTAAACATTTATTTTTATATTCACAAAATGGTATAGCTCAAATTCCACACCATAAAGCTTTGTTCTTCAGAAGATATGAATTAATAGAGAAAGCCATAAGTAATCAAAATATATTACCAAAAGTCATTTAAAAACCAAGTGGAAGCTTCTTTAAACATACATACATGAAAAGTGATCTAGACAGGATCCCCAATTAACAGGGAAGACAATATATCCACCCTAAATCTTATGCCACCAAGTTATACCACCCTATTGTACCTGAATGAGTTACATCTTATTGAGTTATTGACCATAGGAATATCATGGAAATCCTCAAACATTGGAGGCTATTGCCAAGACTTTTGTTCACTCTCACCAAACTGATGCTAAGGCCTTGTTGCCAAAAACAACACTTGCATATGTCACTGAATGAAGAAATCAAGCTTATGCCTAACCAGAAGATTTATTCGTATTTAGTAGTGTTTATGATATTGGAAGGCACTCTGCATTACTGCCAGAAGAAAAAAAATAATTGTCAATATCTCTATTTACAAAGCCTGTGTACTAATAGTGACCAGTCTGGAGACAAACTAGTGCAATAGTGCCACAAATGCTATAGGAAGAATTAATCTATGGTGGTTTAAATGAGAATGTCCCCCAAACACAGTTCATACGTTTGAATACTTGGTACCCAGTTGGTAAAATAGGTTAAGAACAATTAAGAGTTGTGGCCCTTTAGAACATGTCTGATCTTACTGGGGGAAATTAAAAATGTCCATGCCATTCCCAGTTAGCGCACTCTCTCTCTCTCTCCCTCATACTAATATTCCCCACCATTACGGTTATGAATTATGAGCCCCCAATTTAAAACACTTCTAATATAATTTATCTTGGTCATAGTGTTTTTCACAAAAATAGAAAACTGGCTAAAACACAACCATTTTCTGATTGTATTTAAGATTCACTCCATGAGATGAAGTATATACATGGCACTGCTAAAGTCGTCAAGAATCAGAGACTCTAATGGTAACTGGCTTAAGAAAAAAATCAAGTACTTTTATTCTGCTAAAGGAAAATAGAAACCAAATTACTCTTAGTGACATATTGCTATACCTATATAGTATTACCTCACTTGGCCATCATCAGAGAAGCTTTTTCCTGAAGTAGATGGAAATTAACACAGAAGTACCCAGCTGGAAGATTTACAATAAGTAGAGACTTTAGAGCACTCAATTCTAGGCCAGTTGTCTTCCTTAAAGCCTTCTCATCAAATTTAAAAATACAGAAGAGGAGGTAGAAAGATTGTAAGAGCCAGAGGTAGTTAATGACTCCATGAAAATATCTTTCAAATACAATAAGATTGATATTCATATGAACTTACAGAGACTATGGCAGCACACACAAAGCCTGTATAAATTTAAACCAGGTAGAATCTCAACCAGAAGAAATGGACATGTTATAGCTCCTGTCACTAGAAACATCTCAGAAAAGGAAAAATCATTTTTCCATCAATGGTGTCTCTAAGAACTCCTCAAAGCAGTCCCCCAACCCAGGAATGGTTAGCTAACACAAAATGAATCATATTTTTGTACATAATTTCTCTCATATTGCTTTTTTGGGGTATTTTTTGTATTATCATTATTTTGATTGCTTATTTTACTTTTCATTTTGATGTTTTTGCGAAATTTTACTTGATCATGTTTTGGGGTTTTTTGTTTTTTTTTTTT
>PVIH01024152.1:0-23381 GCA_004025045.1 Sigmodon hispidus
CCCGGAAGTGGAACCAGCAACAATGGGAGCTCAACTCTCCCTCCCAGGCTGGGATAAAGGCACTGAGGCCTCTAGCCCCCTCCTGACCTCTGGGCGGGGTCTGAATCCGCCCCTCGGAGACCCCAGCAGTTGGTTCGCTCAGTTCGAGGTCGTGGCGGGGTTTCCCTCAGCAGGAGCCGTGGAAGTGGTCAGGGACAGCATCCACCTGCCCCTGCCCCAGAGAGCGCTGGGATTCTGCCAGCTTTTCATTTTGTGCTATTTACCATATCCCTTGCCTTACAGTAGCTTCTCAGTGTAGAATGTCCCATTTATTAATTATTGTCCTCAGTGTTTGTGCTACTAGTATTTAATTTGAAAAGTAGTCTCCTGTGCATATGCATTCAAATCTATTTATTTTCTACTTTCCCTTTTATCACGTTCAGTGTGAGTGGATTTATGATGAGGTCTTTGATCCACATTGACTTGAGATTTGCATAGGGTGATAGACATGGATATTTTTACATGTATCTACTTGCTACCATCCACTTATGCCACCACCATTTATTGAAGGTTCTTTTCTTTTCCATTATATTTTTTGGGGGCTTCTTTGTCAAAAATTAGGTGTTCGTCAGTGTGTGGACTAATGCAGGGTCTTCAAATTGATTCCCTTGATCCACATGTTTGTTTTAGTGCCAATACCAAGCTGTTTTTTACTACTATTGCTTTATCATATAGCTTGAAATCAGGAACGATGATGATGGTGTCTCTAGAAGTTACTTTATTTTGTAGGATTGTTTTGGCAATCCTGGGTTCTTTTTTTCTAAATGAATTTGAGCATTATTTTGTTGAGGTCTGTGAATAATTCTATTGAGATTTCAATGGGGGTTGCACTGAGTCTGTAGACTGCTATTGGTAAGATTGTCATTTTTACAATATTGATTTTATCTATTCAATAGCATAGAAGATCTTTCTGTTTTCTGATATCTTCAATTGATTTCTTTAATGACTTAAATTTTTTATCATACACTTGCTTGGTTAGAGTTACTCCAAGATATTTTATGCTATTTGTAGTTATTTGAAAGGGCAATGTTTTTCTGATATATCTCCATATATCACATATAAATAGAAGGGCTAATGAGGTTTTTTAGTTAATCTTGTATTCTGCTGCATTCTTCAAGGTGTTTATCACTTAATGGGGTTCTCTCATAAATTTTTTGGGATATATATACATAAATATATTTATACATATATATATGCCAATCCTTTGCAAATGGTGAAAGTCCTTTTTTATTTTCAAATTTGTATCTCCTCAATCTCCTTTAGTTGTCCTACCACTGTAGCTAGGACTTCCAGTACCATA
The DNA here is from genome assembly GCA_004025045.1 of Sigmodon hispidus. Classification (NCBI taxonomy): domain Eukaryota; kingdom Metazoa; phylum Chordata; class Mammalia; order Rodentia; family Cricetidae; genus Sigmodon; species Sigmodon hispidus. The sequence goes on from PVIH01024152.1 coordinate 1,340, forward strand.
CTGAATAGATATGGAGAAAGTATACAGGCTTGTCTTGCTTCTGAATTTATTGGAAGGGCTTTGAGTTTCTATCCACTTAGTTTGATGTTTGCTGTTATCTTGTTGAATATTACCTTTTTATGTTTAGGTATTTTCCTTGTATTTCTGATCTCTCCAAGAACTTTATTATAAAAGAGTATTGGGTTTATCAAGGGCCTGATCATCATCCAATAAGAACATCATGTGAGTTTTGTCTTTCAGTTTGTTTGTATGGCTGATGACAATGACAGAATATTTTATTTTGAACCATCCTCACATCTCTGTGATGAAGCCTATTTGGTCATGTTGAATAAGTTTTTAATGTGTTCTTTATTTAACTTGCCAGTATTTTGTTGCATCAAAGTTTATGAGGGAAATTGGTTTGTAGTTCTTTGTCTGTTTCATCTTCCTGTGGTTTGGAGATCAGGTTGATTTTGGCCACATAGAAAGTGTTTGGCTGTGTTTCTTTTGTTTATATTGTGTGGAACAATTTGAGAAGTACTGGTTCTCTTTCTTCTCTGAAATCTTGGTAGAAATCTGCACTAAAATTGACTGGTCCTGGTTTATTTGGTTGGGAGACTTTTAATGACTGCAGCTATTTCCTTAGAGGTTATAGGTCTACATAAGTGGTTTATCTGGTCTTGATTTAATTTTGGTAAGAGGTACCTGTCCAGAAAATTGTATATTTCTTTTAGGTTATCCAGTTTGTAGGAGTATAGGATTTTGAAGTCTGACTAAATAATTATCCTGCTTTTGATTTCAAAAGGAGTTGTTATATACTCCTTTTGATTTCTGATTTTGTTAATTTGGATATTCTTATTCTCATTTTTTTTTTTTTAGTTTGGATTCGGATTTGTCTATCTTATCAATTTTCTCAAGAAACTATGGATTTTGTTATATTGATTCTTTGTATTGTTCTCTTTGTTTCAGTTTTATTGATATCAGTCCACAGTTTGATTATTCTCTTGCTGTCTATGCCCTGAGTTTGCATACTTTTTTTTTTTTCTAGAGCTTTTAAGTGTGCTGTTATGTTTCTTGGGTGAAATTTCTCCAAACTTATTTTGCATGCACTTAGAGCTTTAAATTTTATTTTTAGCACTACTTTGTGTTCCCATAATTTTGGTTTTATTGTTGATTCATTTCCTTTGGATTTTAGGAAGCCTTTAAATTTTTCTTTATTTCTTCTTTGACTGAGAGAGATTAGTTGAGAGTTGTTCATTTTCCATTAGTTTGTAGATTTCTTGAAGTTTGTGTTCTTGTTAAACTCTAGCTTTAGGCTATATTGGTCTGACAGGATACAGGAAGTTATTTCAATTATCTTAACTATTAATATTTTCTTTATATAGATTATGTGGTCAATTTTATGGAGGGTTTCATGTGATGCTGAGAAGAAAGTGTATTCTTTTGTGTTTGAGTAGAATTAAACCCATTTTAGATATAACATCTTTTAGAACTCTTATTACTCTGTTAAGTTTCTGTCTGGTAGAGAAGTCCATTAGTAAGAGTAGAATGTTAAAGTCTCCCACAATTAGTGTTTGGTGTTTGATGTGCAATTTAAACATTAGTAATGTTTCTTTTACATTTGTGGATGTTCTTGTATTTAGGACATAAATTTTCAGGACTGAGAATACTGATGAATTTCTTTATGGAGGTGAATATATGATGTCCTTCTCAATCTCTTTTGATTTTAGTTTCAAGTCTATTTATATGAATATTAGGATAGCCATATCAGCTTGCTTCTTAAGTACATTTGATTGGAATGGTTTTTTTTTTACTCTTTACTCTTAGGTAGTGTCTGTCTGAACTTGAGGTGTGTTTCTTGCATGCAGTAGAAGCATGGATCTTGTTTTTGTATTCATTCTATTAGCCAGTATTATTTTTCTACAGGGAAAATAAATCCATTGAAATGAAGGGATATTAATGACCAGTGACTATCAATTCCTGTTATTTTTTAATGTGTGTGTGTATGTATGTGTGTGTTTCTTTCTTTGGGATCTTCTGCTGTGGTCTTATCTATTGTTTGTGTTTCATGGTTGCATCTAAATTCCTTGGCTTCTAGTTTTTCTTCTAGTGTTTTCTGTTAGAATGAATTTGTGGATAGGCATTGTTTAAATCTTGTTTTGTCATAAAATATCTTCTTGAATTTGTCCATAGTGATTGAGAGTTTTGCTGGAAACAGTAGTCCAAACTGGCTGGCATCTGTAATCTTTTAGAGTCTGCATAACATCTTTCATGGCCATTTTGGCTTTTAGTCTCCATTGAGAAGTTGGGTGTTATTTTGATGGTTCTGCCTCTATAATTTACTGGGCCATTTTCCTTTGAAGTGCTTAATATTCTCTTTTAATTATGTATGTTTAGTGGTTTTATTATTACATGATGAGTGGAGATTTGTGGGGTCTAGATTATTTGGTGTTCTGTACAATTCTTGTATCTTCATATGCATTTTCTTCTTAGTTTAGAAAAGTTTTCTTTTATGACTTTTTAAATACATTTTCTATGCCTTTCTATTTGTCTTGGGTTTGGTATTTTTATGATGTTCCTGGACGTTATATGTTATACTATTTTTGACTTTTTTTTTTTTTTTTTTTTTTTTTTTTTTTTTTTTTTTTTTTTTTTTTTTTTTTTTTTTTTTTTTTTTTTTTTTTTTTTTTTTTTTTTTTTTTTTTTTTTTTTTTTTTTTTTTTTTTTTTTTTTTTTTTTTTTTTTTTTTTTTTTTTTTTTTTTTTTTTTTTTTTTTTTGACTGAGGTGTTTGTTTTCTCTATTGTATCTTCCAGGCTGGAGATTCTCTTTTCCATCTCTTGCATTCTGATGATTATGCCTACATTGGTAGCTCCTATTGTTTACTCAGGTTTTCTATTTACACTATTCACTTGTTTTATGTCTTCTTTAATGCTTGTTTCAATTTTCAAGATTTCTACTGTTTCCTTTACCTTTTTTTTCTTGGCTTTCTTTAAGGAATTTATTGATTTCTCATTTTTTTAATCTTTGATTTCTCTAAGGAAAATTATTTCCTTCTTAAAGGTCTTTTTTTGTCTTCAGAAAATTATTTCTAAGGTTGATTTTTGCTTTTTTTACATTGTGATGTTCTGGCTTGTTGTAGAACCATGGTGTTTTGGTGATGCTAACTGCTCTTTATGTTGTTGAATGTATTCTTGCACTGTTGTCTACCCATTTCTCTTTCTAAATATCTTTCAGGGAACTGTTATTGGTTCAATCTGCTCTGGTTGTGTCTGTGCCTTAGAGAGCCTCTCTTGGTCCAACTGAACCTGGTGTATTCTGTGTCTCAGGCAGCTACTCTTGGTTCAATAGAAACTGGCAGATTTTGTGTCTCCATTTTAGCCGTTTCTGGTCAATAGAAATTTTTGTTACAATAGGATTTGCCAGATTCTGTGTCTCAGGGAACTTCTAAGTTTGGAGGGTAACAGGTGGGTTTGAGGAACTACTAGGACTTGTAGATGACAAGATCTGACTGATGGGGGGTATGCTAGTGAGTATGGCTGTTTTCAGGAGTTTCTTGTTGGTCTGCAACTGGGACAGCAACAGGATAGCTTAAATTTTTATTATTTATCATTCATTTATTCAATTTGGGCCATGTAGACTTTTAAGTACTGTGTTGTTTTTACTTCAGTCATATTTTACTTTCTAGCCCAGTAAGGTAATTTGGAAAAAAATTTATCTTCTTTTGACACAATTATTCATAGTACCCTAATGTATTTAATTGGAATAAAATATGCAAACATACATGTGTATCTACCTATAGTATATTTACATATTTGCATCCACCCACCCACATCTATACATACACACCATGCATATATACAAACACATACATATGTAGTACATACATGTGCATGGTGAATCACATATGCACAAATCTGTATAAATGGTCCCAACCAACATATATTTTAAACTCATAACATGTTTGTTAGGAAATTATGCCACTGTATGTTGAAGAACTTCTGTATGCTATAAACAGTGAGTTCTTATGGCTATCTCACACACCAGAGCCTTGATTCTCACCTATGCCTTTTCATTCTCTATATCTATTTTTGACACTAATTTGTGAAAAGATCTCTCATTACAGCAGATTTACTTTCTCAGTATCACTAAGCACATAAACTACACACAACATTGCTAGTCAACACCTCTAGGAGAGACATTTTTAGTGAAGCTCTGAGTTAGTGAAGTTCACTTTTTCTTTAGCCTTACAGAGTTGTGTCAAATCCAACTTTCTGTGTTCCTTAAGTCTGAAATGCTGTGGGTAGCTTGAGATTCATCTATTCTACTTTAAATGTTTTGAGATTTCATATGGATTATATTTATTAATTTGTTTTAATGTATGAAAATATCACAAGGATTCCAAGTCTGGAGGCTATGTCAGCATTTGCTTAGTTATCATAGCCTTTCATTTTTTAATATACCTATTTTCTCTTATCTTTTATCTATTCTTTCCTACTAATTTTCTTAAAATATGCCAAATCATTAGTATGTGTTTTATCATTGTTGTTACTTTCCCTATTGCTTCCTCATGACACTCTTTAGTGTCCATTGACTATCACTTCATCTCACCTTCACCTCCTAAGTTTCAGTCTCTGTTCAATGCTTTTTATTTCTGTGGATAGCTCTTTTCACTTGGCTTTATCTCAAATTCTATGCTGCTTTTACAAATAAAATAATCCCATTTTATAGCTTATTGATAGTCTATTATGTATAATTCCTTTATTTACTAATCAGTTGATGGGCACCTAGTTTATTTCCAATACCTGGCTGTTACAATGAATGCAGATGAAATTCTGCAGTGACTTTATTTCCTCTTAATAAATATTTGAGGGAGGAGTCTCATTAATATTGTTTAGATTCAACCTGATATTTGTGAGTTAATTCTCTGAGATTTGTGAGTTGTTCACAGTTATCTAAGTTTTGCTCATTTCCAGAGTCTGAAAAGGGGTTTTTTTGATAATTTTTTCTAGAACTGAATGTTTCAATTCTGAGGAAACTGCCACATAAAACATGCTATTGATCAAATTGCTAAAATTTAAAGAAATAAATTCTTTAAATTAACTCATCAAAAATACAAGAAGTAGAATTTGAGTCTGAAAGTTTCATTATCTGTCTCACTTTTAGTTTCAAATAGCATTTTCCCATGTAACTAGTTCTGTAGCTCTAAGAAGCATAACCTTGTGTCAGCCTCAACCTTTGCCTGTATTACTCTAACTTGTATATCTGAACTTAAAAAATAAGAACTAAAAAGCATTCATAGGCCAAGATCCTGGGATTGAAAAATAAATAAAAGGTGACAGGCTGTTTGTCAGAAAGACAACTATTAAAAAGCTATTTGCTTCAAGTTTCTAAAAAAAAGAAATAGGTTAAAATTATAGAATTAACATTTAATAAAAAATTAAATAATATTTAGTATATGTGCTGCCGAAGCGAGCACATAAATTAAATAATATTTAGGAACTTATCTGGTCAGGTCACTTTTATGTATTAGTTTCAACAAAATACTGGAGATCCTATAGAAGTGAGATAGATCCCTGTTATGTAGGATCACAGACTAATAAATACATGTCTTTCACCAATGCTAACTATTCAGCCATTTGGTCAGTTTGTTATTACACTGAGCATGTAACATGTCAGTAGACTGAGCTACCACTTGACTAGCAGAGACAAGGTCTCTGCTGTGGTTCTAGTTTTAGTCAATGGGATTCTTTAGCCACTGCCTCTCCTATTGCTAGCAGTGTAAAGAAGTCTCATTTTTCTCTGTTTATCATTGCCAAGTGGTTTGCAGTTTGATGGTAATAACATAAAAGTGGAAAAATTAACATATCAATGAAAATTAGGAAAAAAATTACATTGCCCAACTAGGGTTTCATTTATGGCCAAAGTTTGTTGATCTGTTGCTGGAGGAATATCTCTGGAGGGTATTCATACCCATGTTGTAGCACCATGAGGATAAATACAAGTGCAGACTTGTACTGGGGCCAACCAGGGGGCAGCACACAGCCATTGGAGAGAAATTGTGTCTTTCTATCTGACTGGAGGCAATGGTATATCCCTAGGCAATTAGACTCAGTCTTTATTCACAAGATTCAATACAGTTTCATCAAAGCTGAATAAATTAATGTGAAAGAAAACATCCACCAGATCTAGTTTAAAATCTCTCATAGCTTCTGGTGATATTTTTGCCAAGAGCACCTTAAAGGATCTATTAGCTCTCCCCACAATGGCTTGTCTTTGTTAATTGTAAGGGATTCCTGTTGTGTGACATATCTTTTAGGGGCCTAAAAGTTTATTGAGCTGTTGTGACACATAAGTGGAACCATTATCAGTCTTAATGACACAGCATACACCCATGGCTAGCATGACTGACTTAATTTTGTTTATAATGTTGAATGTCTATTCACCAGACAATGTCAGAATATATACAAACACAGAACAGGTATCAATCATTATATGTACATATCTCAGATTACCAAATGGCTGGCACATAATATGAAACATCCATCTCCCACACTGCATTCAATATCAACCCTGTAGATTTATCCCTGCCCTTTGTAGGGGCCTTAAGGTAGCAAGCAGTGTACAAGTGTCACAGGTCCTGGATAAGTGTTTACACTAAGAAATGGTAATTCTGGGAGTAATTTATGTAAATTTTGAGGGGATAGATGAAACATTACTAGTGCAATGCTCTAGCCTGTTCTAGCAAGTCAATTCTAGTTGTCAGTATAACAGTATCAGTTATTTGATTTTTCTTAGACTTTATCCATAGTAATTTGGAATGACATCTAATATAAGTACCATGGCTATGTTCTTTGGTTCAATATATCTTGTATTAGAAGCATGGTACTAACTATAGGTTTCAGAGTATCCTTTATTTTTAAAAAGGCCAGTACTGAAATAGCTTGGACCACATATGGATGGTCTGAGAAAATATTTACAGATTCATTTTGACATTCTATTATACCTTTAAAAAGGCTAATAGCTCTCCTAGTTGCAGAGAATCATTATTTGGTATCACATATATCTCTTTGGTCTTACCTTGCCTTTGAATAAAAATTCCATAAATTTTTTATTGGCATCTGAGAAAGCTAGGGTTGCATTGAGACAGGAGGGAAAGAGGGGACTGAATGAATGGCAATGCCAATTAAAAGAGATGAGAGCTCAGGCAAAATTTTACTTTTTGGTAAATGTTTAACAATTGTGCCAGTAAATCCACTAACTTTCTCCTGGTAGGAACTGGAGTCAGCTCATGAAGTTTGGGCATTCCTTAAGAAATGAAAGAATACATTTATCAGTCTCTCTCAGGTATGTTTGTCTTTTGCTCTTAATTGTAGGCCACTTTATGAAACTCAGAATAGGCGTGATAAACACACAATAAGGGGCCATATTGTCAAAGCACCTTTAAAAATGCCTTAAGTGTTCAGAGTTTAATAGCTATCAGGGGCAGCACATGCTTGCGGAACTGCCATCTGTCAGTGCATAATGTGTTAAAAAATTTTTGTAATACATCTTTTCTTCTGGGGTAAGCTCTGTACTCTGGAGCCACCTTGGGACCCTTCAGGAGTGGAAATAAATTCTTCATCTCTTGTTCTGAAATAGGCAAGAAGGGTTTAAACTAGTTCATAGTCCCAAAAGTTGCCAAAATTCTCAATATAGAACTAGTGAGGACACCGTTTGGCAAATTGGTACAAGGGTACTTCAGGGGAGAGGTATCTGCCCGAGGTGAGGGATGGGATGTTGAGTTCTGTGTTACTACTGGTGCTTGGTCTAGGTCATCAACTTCCCCATCATCCAACAGGGGAAGAGGGGCAAGAACATGGGTAGCAGTGAAGTAATGGAGAAGTTAGCACTGGGTTGCTCCTGGCAAAGTTTATTATGGGTCTCAATTATTTTCTCTGGGTAGGAAGCTTCAAGTTTTCGATTATAGCCAGAGAAATAGGGGTGAAAAAGAGAGTAACTCCTGAGGCCACCTCTCTTTTCCTTAATAGAAGCATTACTCTCCTCCCCAAATCTGGTTTCTACATGTTGTCTGGGGAAGTCAATGGTGCTAATGCTACAGTCTCACCTCAGAATTTTTTCAGCATTTCTGTGTTTAAACAAAGGCCCTGACCAATCAGAAGACTTAAGAGCTCCTATATGAGCTTTCTTGCAATGAGAGGGAATATTACCCATTGCCACACTTTAAAATGTACAGCAAGCAAAGCAAAAGTGTATGTTGGACCAAATGTCTTGTACTTAGTGGAGGACTTCTGCTGGTCAGCAATCCAGCAGCCTCACATACCTACACTTTGTTTTGATTGGGGGTCTACTGTCAGGAATCACACTCTTATTTCTTTCCTGAGTGGTCAGATGTTATTTGGGAAAGCCCTATGAACACAGACAAGGGTTTTTATTTGCCTCCCTAACAATTTAAAGAGACAAACATAAATAAACCCTGGGGGAAATAAAGAATTGTATTATAATGAGAATGAAGGAAACCAACACTCAAAGGGGATAACTTAGCAAACTGCACTGAGGTGGTGTGTTATCAAACCAACCTGAGTAAAAGGGGTATAATGACTGGTGCCTTCACCATAATGAAAGAAGTGCTCACTCATTACTTAAACAAAAATCAAGCAAAAGTAAAAGCCTGACTAATAACTGCAGCAATAAAAAGATAACTCTCTTCATGGCATATTCTATAGTCATGCTTAGGGCACCTAAATTCGGAGGCCAAATTTTGGGAGGATTTGATCTCTTCCAGGCCTTGCTGCTTTTCTTTGGGGAAGGGAGCAAGAAGGCATGAAATCAACAACCCATACTCTGGAAATTTGATGAAACAAACAAGCTTAGTTTGTTAAGAAAGGAACAAGCAATGGTGATATATAACATATTTAATAAAACCTGAAATATCAAGAGGTCAACACATAGTCAAAAACTAGGCAGACATAGCTCAAAAATTTCTTAATTTTTCAGTACAAGGCCAAATATCTGGGACTCAATGGCACACACCTTTAATCCCAGCACAGAAAAAGCTGGGAGTGGTGAACTAAACCCTTAATTTCATAAATCCAGAGACAGAAAACTATCTGTATTTCTGTGAGTTCAAGGCTAACTATCAAATAGAGTAGTTCTGGTCTTTATTCCTAACCTGGATGGGATATAGCTGGCAAGAAGGGTATTTAAGACTTGTACGAAAACAGCAGAGTAAAAGTGACTGAGAAAGTTGGAGAATAGCTAGGTGAGATTTTACTGTAGTGTTTCCTCTCTGATATTTCAGCCTTTCACCAATATCTGGCTCTGAGTTTCTTTCAATATAATCCAAATTTGTGCTACACAACACTTCAGAGATCCATAGAATATGCCATTTAAGATATTTTAAAAACATAGGCTCTTATATTTTTTGCAATGAGACATCTGCCCCTGGCAGCACCAATCTATTTCAGAGAAGATTATAGAAATCAAGGAAACTTCTCCATATGAGTTTGTTGTGCCCAAGGTAGGGACCCTAGAGATATCACCAGAGACAAGGATGCATTGGAATGCAATAGCAAGGTTTATTGAGCAAAGACGAGCTAGCTCATGTGCAGGAAGGTTGATTAGGGCAGCAGGGATATCTACAGGTTATGAATGTCACTCTCTACTGGCCAAGATCAAGACTGAGGGACTCAGGTAATATGTGTGTCCAGCTCACTCCACAAGTAGAGACCAGGCACATAAATGTAGGGGCCCAAAGATGCCTAATCTCAACAATACACATATGATGGAATCCTCTAATAGGAGGATATTTGATTACAATAAGGCAGATATCACAGAAGAGACTTGAATAATATGAAAGAGAATTTTATCCCAACAAACCCAGGGCCACCACAGAAGGCCCCTGTAACGCTACGGTCATATCACTTACTGACCAAGGATAAAAGCAGAATGAACCACCAGTAAGACCTGGGGTTTGCAAATAGATATAACTCTGGCCTGACTTTCACCATCTGGCACATCCTGTCCCTAATAAAAGTGGTGATGGGCCCCAACACAGTACTCAATCCTCCCTAGTTAGAACAGCTGAAGCCCAAGAAGACTGTTGCTACAAACAGGCCCAATTATACCACCCCTGAGTGAAATAACACTACTTTTCCATGGGGTACTACTTTTCTCACCAGCTCGGTGGACAGAGGACAGAGACTCACTGTTCTCTTTGCTCTGGAAGTTCTATTTGATCCTCAATGCCACCAGGGCTAGTTTGAGAACTTCCTGATGACACTGTTATGATATACAACCCCTTTTCTTTGAGGGGGTAGCAGTAATGGGCAAAAATTATACCACCACCACTGACCAATAGCACTGCAGCTGGCAAACCAAAGTTTTACTAACGCTCCAACAGGTTTAGGGCCAAGTTCTGTGTATAGGACAGGTCCTATTGAAGTAACATATTCACTGCAACCACACAGCCACTTGAGGACCAAATCTGCTATCTATTACCCTTGAACTAGACATGGTAGGCATGTTTCTCTGGGCTGACCCCTTGTGAACATGTCACAGTCCTCAGTAACATTCAAGGGTTTTGTGTATTAGCCTAATTCTGACTAACTAACTTCTCTGATTCTTCATTACAACAGCCTTCCGTACAAAGGCATAGTTTCTAGTCTTGCATAGCAAAGGTAGCTACAAGAATGTGGATTTATTTCTAGGCCTTCTATTCTGTTTTTCTGCTATGAATGTTTGTTATTTTCAGTACCATATTCTCCCTACCTATGTCTCTGTATGCATTCTATAAATTTGTTTGTGGATCATATATACAGATATAATTTTAAAACTATATTCTCTATATAAGAGAAAACAAAGGTGTTCTTACTTGGCATTCTTTTCTGAACATATAATTTCCAAATTCTATTCATTTTTCTGTACAGATATATTATATATGTATGATATATATGTACATATATATTATAATTTCCCTTTTTATACCTAAGTGTCCCTAATTTTCTGTTTTTATTTGCCTCTTAATAAGTTTTTAATTTGTTCCATTTTCTGGCTATTGTGAGTGATGCAATAGTAACTAAAAATAAGCAAATATCTGATACATGTTGACTTATAGTTCTTTGTATGCCCAAAATTGCTGTTTCTGGTGCATATGGCAGTTTTCCTTTTTCCAAGTAAAATTCAATTGTGCTTTTATAATGGCTATGCATTTTTATGTTTCCATCCACAATTTGACAGCTGTTTTTCAACCTTTTTTATTAAAATTTTGTCAGTGTTTGGGGTTATTATTTCAATGTTTTCTTTTTTGCTTATTGATGACAGGCAGTTTGACTGGGGTAAAATGGAATCTCAAAGTTTGAACTTATATCTTTTTGAAGGGTAAAGAAGTTAAATACATATTCAAAATATTTACTGTTCATTTGTGTTTTTTTGTAGTCCTGCATATTCAATTTATTAGAGTTTACTTAATGGGTTTTTTTGGTATCAAGTTTTGGCATTTATAAATAACATCTATACAATGACCACTTTTTTTTTATATATACATTAGGTGTATGTCAAATGCACTAGTAAGTTGTGCTGTCATTTTCCTTTGATTCTAAAAAAAAATTAATTTGTCTATGATTTTTCAATGGTACAAAGTCATTCAAAAGTGTACTCCTTCTCCAGTGTACAAAGATTTGGGTATAATCTTTTTGCTCTTCTTTGCTTCCTATTGCTATGATATAACCCTATGACAAAACAAAACAAAACAAAACAAAACAAACAAACAGCTTAGGAATTAATGGGTTAATTCAAAAAAGAAGGCATGTCAGGAATTCAAACAGGAGCAAATATAGGAGCCATGGTGAAAAATGGATAACTGTTTTTCTTCCAGACTCATATTTTGCTACCTTGTTTTATATTTCTCTGGATTACCTTGTGTGAAGGAGATATTGCATAATAGCATGGGGCATCCATGTTAAATAATTACATTTAATTAATTATTCACAGTTACACCCACACACCAATTTTATAGAGGCAGTTTCTTAAATAGGGTTTCCTCTTCTTTGGTAAATATACTTGGTTTCAACTTGACATAGATAACCATAATAGTGTTGTCTTCCCTTGTTTTGAATTCTAACATAATTATGCTGTCATCTGGTTATATACAAAAATTTATTTTGAATCTTTTATCTTTGGTCTACTTTATAGTATACTCCAAAAGTTCTATGAAGACTATTTATACTGTATCCCTAGTTCCTTTTTATTTACAAAGTAGTTTAACTCTGAGGATTTTTTTATTGTTAGCTTTGATGATCTATGTAAAGATGAAAGATACTGAAATCATCCACTGCTATTTAACCAGATTAAATGTGATGTAGCATATCCATTAGTCTTATTTATGCATATGTATTTATAATTGTTATATTTCTTGATAAACAATTAATTAAGAATTTTTTTAAAGAAGCAATAATAGTCTATATATTTCCTGATTATTTTTTATTTGAAGTCTGATTTATAGGATATAAGAATATCTATCTCTTAGCTTGGTTTTGCCTTCCATTTGCTTAGTACATTGTTTTTCCTCTTTTGACTCAAAGTCTATGGATGTCTTTGCCATTGAGATGCTTCTGTTTTGTATTTTTTGAAACAACATATGGTTAGATTTCATACATTGACTTTATTAGGCCTGCAAAGGTTTTTTTTTCTTGATTAGATTATTCTATAATTATTTCAACATTGTAATTAATAGAATACGTAATGGGCTTGCTTAATGTAATGTGTATGTGTCCTACATTTCACTGGAAGGGCTGAATAGGGTCAAAGGTTGATCTTAGGATAGGCTTTTTCTTCTTGACTTTCTAAGAGAGTCATATATCTTTCTGTTAGAGGGGGATTTAAACTAGGACATAGGCTTTTACTGGTTTAACAACAATTCTAAACTTTAAAATTGTAAACAACTTTGAATTCATAGGATGTTAAAATGTAATAAGCTGCAAAAAGAAATTAACAGTATTTTATTTGTCCAAAGTAATTATAGAAATGGATGCTCAGTGTGACATTCTTGAACATGTATATATCGCATAGTGATGATGTTAATTCTCATGTGACTTTTTTATATTTCTCCTCTTTTTACCATGTAAGCATGTACAGAGAGATAGATAATTTCTGCTGATGAAGACATAAATATATATGGGTTGATAGAGATGGTATAGATTCAGGTAGATATTAAAATAAATACAAACATGTGACTAGCTGTGATTCTCTGAAGAACAATGGCACAATAACTAAATGAAAGAGAAAGGGAAGACACTGAATAATTCATATTGCAGAACCCATATTCATGTCTGAGATCTTACAGCAGCGGTTCTCTTACTGAAATCTTAGTTATTTCACAAAGTTATTATAATCAAGGGGTAAAATCTGTTCTCTTCAGCATTTAGTTTAATTTGAAAAACTTTTCAATTGTAATGTATTCAGAAACTCAGAAAAATCTGACAAATTTTATTTAACTAGGGAAAGTATTTTACTTTTTGAAAAGAGGTATTACTCTGTAAGATACTCCTGGAAAATAATTTAGAACTTAATATGCCTGATTCTCTGTGTTGTAATTTTTTCCTATAAACAACTCCTTGCAGCTTAGGGCAGGAGGTACTTTCTGCTCTGTTATCACAGAAGCTTGAAGTATGCTCCCTGCCTGGCTTGTATTATGCTGCCAATAAACCTTGCTGTTCTCATTCTGGCCATTTCTGGCTTCGGTCGTTTCTCTGTGGGTTGAGCTCTGAACCCAACGTCAACAAGATAGGTAAGCCCTTTTTCAAACTAATCAAAAAGCAGAAAGAGAATATCCAAATCAACAAAATCAGAAATGAAGAGGGGGATATAACAACAGACTCCCAGGAAATCCAGAGAATTACCAGGTCATACTTTGAAAATCTATACTACACAAAAAATGGAAAACCTAGCAAAAATGGACAGCTGTCTGGAAAGATACCACTTACCAAATTTAAATCAAGATTAGATTAAAGACCTAAGTAGATGAATAAAAGGAAATTTACGTATCATTAAATGGCTCTAGTATTTATATAAAGAAGCCCAGGCTGAGATAGTTACAGTTCAGAGTTCTACCAGACATAAAAAGAAGTGCTAAAACAAATACTTCTCAAACGGTTCCATACAGTAGAAACTGAAGGAATATTGCCAAACTCTTATTATGAGGTCACAATAACCATGATACTTAAGCCACTCAAGGATACAACAAAGAAAGAGAATTCCAGACCAATTTACCTTATGAACATTGATGTAAAAATTCTCAAAAAAAATTCTGGTAAACCAAATAAAACAATATGTAAAAAAATTCATTCATCATGATCAAGTACTGTTCATCCCAGATATGCAGGGGTGGTTCAGCACAGGAAAAACTGTAGATGCCATCCACCATATACACAAATTGAAGAAAAAAAAGCACATAATCATCTCCTTAGATGCTAAAACAGCCTTTGAGAAAACACAACAATCTTTTATGATAAAAGTCCAGTAGAGATCAGGAATAAAGGGAAAATACCTAAATATAATTAAGGCAATTTACAAAAAGTCAATGGCCAACCTCAAACTAAATGGAGAGAAACTCAAAGAAATGCCACTAAAATCACTAACTAAACAAGGCTGTCCTCTCTCCTGTTATCGATTCAACTAAGTTTTAGAAGTTTTAGCTAAAGTAATAAAGAAACGAGATGAGATAAAGGAATACAAATTGGAAAAGAAGAAGTGAAACTATCTCTATTTGCAGATGACATGATTGTATACCTAAGTGACCTACAAAATTCTACAAGGGAACTTCGGAAGCTGATAAACACCTTCAGCAATGTAGCAGGATACAAGATTAACTCAAAGAAATCAGTAGCCCTTCTATACACTAAAGGTAAGTAAAGTAAAGAAGTAAGAGAAACATCCCATTTAGAAAAGCTCCATAGAATTAAATACCTTGATGTAACTATAACCAAAGAAGTAACAGATTTGTTTACAAAAACTTTAAAATCACTGATGAAAGAAATTAAAGAGGATATCAGAAAATGGAAAGATCTCCCAGGTTCCTGGATAGGTAGGATCAACATAGTGAAAATGGCAATCTTACCAAAAGTAATCTACAGATTCAGTGCTATTCAAATCAAAATTCCAAAACAATTTTTTATAGACTTTGAAGAAGAATACTCAATTTCATTTAGAATAACAGGAAAACCAGGATTGCCAAAATAATTTTGCTCAACAAAAGAACCTCATGAGGCATCACCATCCATGACTTCAAGTTATACTATAGATCTACAGTAACAAAAACAGACTGGTACTGGCATAAAAACAGACTTGTGGATCAATGGACTTGAATTGAGGATGTAGAAATTAACCATAAAGTCTTGAACACCTGAGCTTTGACAAAGAGGCCCAAAATATTCAATGGAAAAAAGATAGTATCTTTACCAAATGGTGGTGGCATAGCTGAATGGTAGTGTGCAGAAAAATGCAAAAAGATCCAAGCTTATTACCCTGCAAAAAACTCACATCCAAGTGGATCAAAGACCTCAACATAAACCTAGCCACACTAAACTTGATAGAAAAGAAAATGAGAAATACTCTCCAATGAATTGGCACAGGTAACTACTTCCTAAATATAACACCATTGTCAAAGACTGCTGTTATCAATAAGTGGGATCTCCTAAAACTGAGAAGTTTCTGTAAAGCCAAGGACACAGTCAATAAGACAAAATGACAGCCTACAGTTTGGGAAAAGATTTTCACAAACCCTACTAGTGATAGAGGACTGATCTCTAAGATATATAAAGAACTCAAGAACCTAGAGCCCAAAAACTTGAATAACCCAATCAAAAAATGGGGTTCAGATCTAAAAAGGGAATTCCCAGCAGAAGAATTACAAATGGCTGAAAGGCACCTGAAAAAGTGCTCATCATCTTTAGCCATCAGAGATATGCAAATCAAAACAACTTTGAGCTATCACCTGACACCTGTTAGATTGGCTAAGATAAAAGACACGGAGGAGAGCCTATGCTGGTGAGCGTGCAGAGCAAGGGGAACACTCTTGCAATGTTGGTGGGTGTGAAAGCTTGTTCAGCCACACTGGAATTCAGTATGGCGGTTTCTGAGAAAACTGAGAATCAATCTTCCCAAGGACCCAGCAATACCACTTCTGGGTGTATACCTTAAAGATACACAGTTCCCCTCCAAAGGCATTAATTAGCTCAACTATGTTCATAGCAGCATTATTTGTAATAGCAAGAACCTGGAAACAACCTAGATGCTCCTCAACTGAAGAATGGATTAACAAACTGTGGTACATCTACAAAATGGAGTATTTCTCAGCAATAAGAAAAAATGATATCCTAAAATTTGCAGGCAAATTGATGGATTTGGAGAATATCCTCCTGAGCAAGTTATCACAAACCCAGAAAGATAAGCAGGAAATTTACTCACTCATTAGTGAAATTAAAATCAAAAGCAAAGCATTCTCAATCTGCAAACCACAATCCTTGGTATCTGAAGCACCTTGGAGCCCATTCTCTCCAGAGGAACACCTGACCCAGTTTTGATGTTGGGGTGAGGAAAGCGGATCTGCCTCGACTAGATGCTGAACTAAGCCACCTTGGGACCTAGGAACCACCTGTACTTGCTGGGTAGAGATAAAGTAATGGGAAGAAGAGAGAGTGACTGGGAGGGGTGGGAGGTGTAAGGGAGTTTGAACAAGGGGATACACGGATAAAAAATATGACTTATTCATGATAAAGAAATTAAATTACAAACTAAAAAAATAAACAACAGTTAAAGAAAAAGAACAACAATCAATAAGTGGGACCTCCTGAAACTGAGAAACTTCTATAAGGCCAAGGACACATTCAATAAGAAAACAAAAGCCTACAGAATGGGAAAAGATCTTCACTAACCCTACAAGTGACAGAGGATTGATCTCTAAAATATAGAGTGAACTAAAGAAACTAGAGCCCCAAACCCTAAATAACCCAATTTAAAATGGGGTTCAGAAGTAAAAAGGAAACTCTCAGCAGAATTACAAATGGCTGAAAGGCACATGAAAATGTACTCAACATTTTTTCACATCATAGAAATGCAAATCAAAACAATTTTGAAATACTACCTTACACCTGTCAGAATGGCTAAGATTAAAACCACAGATGACAGCCTATGTTGGACAGAATGCAGAGCAAGGGGAACACTCCTCCATTTTTGGTGGGAGTTTAAACTTGTTCAGCCACTCTGGTATATAGTATGGTGATTTATCAGAAAACTTCTCCCAAAGACTCAATCTCCCAAAGGATCCAGCAATACCACTTTTAGGCATATGCCCTAAAGACACATATTTGCAACCAAAAATCATTAGCTCAACCTTGTTTATAGCAGCATTATTTATAATAGCAAGAACCTGAAAACAATTTAGATGCTCCTAACTGAAGAATGGATTAACAAACTGTGGTACATCTACACAATGGAGTACTACTCAGCAGTAAGAAAAAAATTATATCCTAAAATTAGCAGGCAAATGGATAGAATTGGAGAATGTCCTCTTGATCAATGTATCAAAAATCCAGAAAGATATGCGGGGGATGTACTCATCCATTAGTAGACTTAAAAAAAAAAAGGCATTGTATTCAAGATCTCAAGGCTAGAACATAAATAATTGACACAGTGCTTCACTTCTACATTGAAGGCCTCTGGTAGGAGTGTAGGTGAGGAGGGGCTCACTTCTCTAAGGGGCTGACCACAGGGAGTATAATTATAATTATGCTCCAGTAAGTAAATAAGCATCATGAATGGGTTTTATTGTAAATGAGGAGATGATAAGAGTGTGTTTGAAATTGAGAGGACTGAATTTGATAGGGTGCATGATGTTAAATCACCAAATAATAAATAAAAATATTTGAAAAGTCTGGAAAGCCTACAATTTTCTTGTCTAAATTAACTCTACTCTGAGTATTATTGAAAAATTGGCAAGTTAAGGGTGTTACTTGATATGCCCATATCAACATGTAATAAACAACATTTGGATAAATGTCATTATACAAGATAACTCATTTTCTGCATGGGCCTTTCAAATACTAAAGGGACACAACCTGAGAAGCTGCAACCTATGACCAACTTTATAATCACTACTATTTATAGCAAATTGTCAGCTATCTTTGAAAGTACTATTAAAGTCATGCATGGATTATAGAACATGAACTAATTTCACTATATATGATATATAATACATAGTAGTTATGTGTTCTATAGTTAAATATTATATAATAGTACAATACAACATATAATTATTATTAGTTCCTATAAATTTCTCCCTAAATGTTCTTCATTTATTCTTTCTTATGGAGATTTACTCTATCATATTAATATTTGCAGCATTCCAAAATGGCTATACTGAACCTTAAAACCCTGTATAGGAAATCTTGAGTAGATGCATTCTATGATCCAAGAAATATGCTTAATTATCGCTGGAATTATTCTAATGCAATATATTGTATAATAATAATACTTATTAAAGGGTTAAACAAGCACTTCCAGATACAAGATAACTTTAATGCAATTCTAGGAGAGTCAGAACTTCCATGCTGGATGTTTGGCTTTCTCCCAGAGAAAAGCAGGAAGAAACAGGAAGGCGATTTCGGGATCTGTGTCTCCAATGATTCTGGCCACGCTCCATTGGGGTCCAGATTCTCTGATGTCACAAGTGCTTCCTTGGGTAACCTTTGAATCACACTATACTTAATCAGACCCAAATAGTCTGATTTTGTAAATTTGAAATTAAGCTTTCTAAATTAAATATAGATAGATGTAAAGTCAATTTTTGGAGGCCCTGCTATGAACCTACACAGGGCTGCAAACAGATAGATAGATAGATAGATAGATAGATAGATAGATAGATAGATAGATAGATAGATAGACAGATAAATAAATAGATAGATAGATAGATAGATAGATAGATAGATAAAAATTAAGCTTTCTACCATTAAGAATTGTGAGAGAAATCTTTCTTTTTATAATTCTCCTAGTTTCCAGTATGTTCTTATTGCAACAGAAAAATAAAACCATCTAATGCTGAAATATCTATATAAAACAGTTTTTAGACAAGAAAAAGGTTAGTATCATAAAGGTTATTTTTTGTTTTATTTTGTTTTGTTTTTTTAATCTAGCAGATTAAAAAATCTTTCTCTTTTTACAGTTAAATATCACTAACACTTATATATTTCTTAGCTCCTTAAATGGGAGGTAAAATTAAGAATCTTAGAATATCTTTCATATGGTCCTTGGCAAAAAACTATTTTATCCACTTTTGTAAAAGATGAAAAGTTAAATTAAATGAGCTCTTGATATTTTCACAATGCTGTCCACAAATTGTGCTTGACTAAAAGAAGTAATTTGAACTTGATTAGACATCCAAAAATGAAAGCTAAGATTCAAACAAAGCCACAGTGAAAGATCTCAGAATAATTGTGTTATGATTGTGGTCAAATTCAAAATTAGTCTGCCTGCTGTGGGTATAGCTCATTGATAGTTTAAACATAGTGTACATACCACTCTTGCTTTGAATCTCAGAATTAAAAAAAAAAATAATTATCCAAAGAAAGAGCTATGTAGTGTTGAGATTTTGTTAATATGATCATGGTTTTCATCAAAATATGATGATATGAATATCATCAGTGTTGAAAATTATGCTATTCTTACTAGTCAATGCTAAACTATATAATAATCTTTATCAAGAATAAAAGTATATTTATGGAACAGGGCTAGAAACAAGAGAAATTCTGATTCTATTTAACATGGTTTTCCAGTCCCCACTTTCCACTTGGAAAGTATAATATACTCTCTCTTCCCTGGAAGGCAAATTTTAAGATCTATTTTCTATGTCCTTTACTTGACAATATTATAAAATAACTAGTTTTCAAAAATCTAATATTTAGTACCTAGCGTAAAAGAATGCATCTAATTTTACTAGCACTTTAGTAAGTGAGTAGAAGAAAAAATCCAATGAATGAAAATTCCTGTGGCCTATCAGCTTAAGCAGATCCCAGGGACATTACTGGGAAACATATCCAGTCCTTCCCTGATTGATATTTGCTATGGAAAAATTCTTTCTTATGTGAATAAAGAAATAGACTTAACTTTGGGAAATGTTTTGTTTGGTGAGTAATGTTGACTCAAGTGACTGGATTCCTGTTCTCTCTCATTTGGACTACACTGTGAGGATATTGAATTCAGAGACAATTTTCTAATAGGGAAGAATTAGAAAAACATTGTTCACAGGAGTTCGGATTGTTTTGCTTTGTTTCTGAGATTTTTGTTTTAGCGTCATCATAACTCTCATAAACACATATTTCTGACTAGCTGTGTTTAAACTCTGAAGCAGTGGGAAATTGTCATTGCTTCCTGCCAAGCACAATGTATTATATTTTTAACAATTGGATGCATTCAGCTACCTCCCAGTACCATTGCTTCTGAGAGGAAGGTTACCAAAAAGAGGAGAAAGAACTTGAACAATGGGTAGTCAATGTAGACTCACTAAAAAGCCTGAAGATTGGAAGCTTCTCTCTAGAAAATTTCCCTGAGCTCAGTTGAATTTGAAACTTAATATTTTTGCTTAATTTTCCTATTGAATTATGAGATTTCTGCATAAGCATCTACAAAGAAGAACCTAATATTTAATTAAATTGTGACATAAAAGATCCATTTTGAGCCTGAAGAATCATTTTTGCCTGTTTTATTTCACCACATTATAAGCAAGATTTGTCAGTCAACTGTTCAATACATTTAAGACTGAAAAAAAATGGGAAAAGAAGGTGTCTAGAAATCAAACTACGTTATCTCGCCTCACCTGGAGCTTACATGATATGCAGGCGATAAATTTAAAATTAGTCCATATGACCAAATTATTTTCATTCTTATAAATTTGATGTTAAACAATAATAATTTATTTAAAGTACTTACTAGTTGTTTCTTGCATTTAATGATTTCATTTCCAGGACTTGGTTTTCCAGGGACAAATTTTGCTAATATAAATAAGGTTTTTATGCATCTTATTGTAAAGAAATAATAATAATAACAAATAAATTTTAAAATTGGCATTTAACCAATACGTGTCTTTGAACTCTCTTACTGCCAACATATTAAACGTCAAACAGTCTCCTTCTTCTTGCTTATTTCTGCTAGCCTTTGGAAACTCATTCAGTATTAGGTATTTCATGATAATTCTGCACATGTGCACACACACACACACAAATGCTCACAAACACACTCACATTTTCTCCCTCAGAAAAGAGATTTTGGTGCCCAGAACAATGAAAGCAAGTAGGAACAACCAATGTGCTTTATAGAATCTAAAATTCTTTCTCCTCAACATTCTTTTTGTTCTAGAATGAATAAAACCTGTAATAAAGTCAAATAGAAACTTTTAAAAAATCAGGAAATTCTTAGGGATGTTTCTAGATATCTTTTCTTTTTTACTGTCTCAATAAATAAACAAGTAAGCAAATGAATAAATACATAAATAAATAAAAATGCACTCTTATGGGCTATTTCCTCAAGTCAGGGTTTTTGCTAAGGAGCCATCCAGGTTAGAATATAAATTAAAGTTATGGTTGAAAATAGTATGAGAATAGGTAAACAGAAATTAGTGTATCTGTTGATGTTTTCTAGAAGTCAGCATATTAAGCTTGACTGAAAATGTTGATTTTGTTTCTGTAATCTTATGTATATTTATTATATATCATATGGTGTGTCTATAGCATAAAAAATTGGCTAACAATAAAAGCAGAAACAAAGTTGAGTCCCCATAAGTTAAAAAATTTAAACTGTATAAAATGTAAAGAGTTAGGGTTGGGAGGGGGAAGAGACCTTGAATAAGGATATACAGGGATGGAAAAAAAATTCAGAGGGAAAGATGAACACAAAGAAAATATATGTGTAGCAATCTTATTTGTATTTCCACCCTTGATAAGCCATGCTTATGATTCTTATCCTCTGTATAGCTATTGTTAACTCTTCCACATTTTAAATTCTTTTTACTGTGTTTTT
>PVIH01024153.1:0-23379 GCA_004025045.1 Sigmodon hispidus
TGTGCAGCCAGTTTTAAGCTCAAGTCCTTCACTCAGCTAATGCCGCGTGGGCCTTCACCATAGGGCCACACACACGGAAGCAAGCTAGTCAATTCAGCACATCCCATGGATGGAGTTAATTATTACTAGAAGCATTCGCCATCAGGAAGGCGGGGAACAGGAGCCAGCGCCATCTTTAAGGTGCGGCAGCTCCCAACATCTAGAGTCCTGAGATACCTGGTAGGTATTTAGATGAAGATGTCAGGATTGCGGTTGGATGTAGACATATGAAGTTCCTGAGGAATTCAGGGGTGAGCGAGTAGATTTCAGAGGCATCAGTAGAGACTGAAGCCATGGCATGCCGTGAAGCCGACCAAAAGAGGGTGTCCTGGTGTGCCAGCAAGGCAGGGCTCGGGAGTCATGTGGCACACCTGCCTTAGAAGTAAAACCGAAAAGGGGAATCCAGCAGGATGGCTGTCATAGTCAATGTTCTATTGCTGTGAAGAGACACCATGACAAGACAACTCTCACAAAAGAAATGCTTATAGATTCAGAGACTTAATCCATTATCATCATTGTGGAGAGCATGGTGGGCATGGTACTAGAGCAGTAACTGAGAGCGCTACATCTTGATGGTTAGACAGCATGCAAGAGAGAGAGACAGAGAGGAGAACACACACACACACACACACACACACACACACACACACACACACAGAGAGAGAGAGAGAGAGAGAGAGAGAGAGAGAGAGAGAGAGAGAGAATGAATCCTGGGGCCCAAATTCAGGAAAACCTCTCCACCGCTGTGCTATGTCCCTGTTTCACTCCACTACCACTACAGAGCAAAGACCTTCTGGGAGTGGTGGTGCCTCCTGTGGCCCTTTCCAGGCTCATATATTTGAGTGTGTTCCCAGTTGGTGGACAGTTTAGAAGGGATTAGGAGGCGCTATCTTGTCCGAGGGGGGTCAGGCCCCTGTTTCTGTCTCCCTCCCTCCCTCCCTCCCTCCCTCCCTCCCTCCCTCCCTGCCAGAGGATCAGATAAAAGCTCCCAGGCTGCCTTAGTGCCCCGCCTGTCTGCCTGCCTCTCAAATTCTAAGCAGGCCCCCAACTAAATACTTCCTCTTCTAAATTGCCTTCCTTAGGGTGTCTTCCCAGCCATAGTAACCAACCCTAATGAAGACCTCTCTATGATCACTGATGCTGGTCAGTTCAGTGCCGTAGGTTTTGACATGGCTTGCAAGTTTGGCAGATCCCAGGCAGAGCCTGGAAGGGAATCTGAAATAATAGGCTACTTTCTCATTCAGGCTCTTAGACCAGCATGATGATTTCCGTTTGGATTGACATAAAGGGCCAGTGGCACCTGGGCGATGCAAAGATTCCCGTTTATTCACAGACAATAGCCCGCACCACAGTGATCCCAGCCAGGCATGCAGTGTGGAATTCCAGCTGAGTCACCACTTCCTCCTTCTGTTTTTCTTAAGCCAGTGTGGCTGGACTTGAAGTGTAAAGTAGGAAGCGGAGAAATGGCTCAGCTGGTAAGAGTGAGTGCTTGTAATAGGAGTGTGGGGGTCTGAGTTTGAATCCCTGGAGCCCATGACAATCTCAAGATGGCAGCACATACTTTTAGGTTTTTGCACGTGAAAGAGACACTCACACACTCATTGCCAGGTGCCACACAGAAAGTTTATTTTACCAGAGAAGGGGAAGAGAGAAAGAGAAAAAGAAGGAAGGAAAGAAAGAAGGGGAAGAAGGGATCTGCTGCCATGTGTTGTCTCTTTGTAAGAGAGTTGGTGGGCATAGATCTACATAGCCACACCTGGGGGTGCACCCTGGCAGTGGTGAACACATGCGGCGGACACACACCCACACATACAGCAAGTGCATGAGCAAATGGAGAGGAGACAGGCGAATCCCAGCAGTTCATGGACCAGCCAGCCTGCAGAGCAGCAGCAAGGCTGTCTCAAGCAGGGAGGCCAGTGCAGACCAACACCCTGGTTGTCCTCTGTCTCCATACGTGTGCGTGTTGTGACTGCACCCACACATATCTTACTCAGAGATTTTAAAAAGAATGTGTCAATGCACTACAGACTGGAAATTTGAAATGTGTTTTGGTTGAGAACAAGTCCGTATTCAGCGTTCCTAAGCATCTGTTTCTATTAGCCTCCAGGGAGTTTGTGGGCTGTGTGCCAGGAGGGTGAGTGAGGTCCTGTAGAGAGGTGAGGCACCTTGTTAGAGATTAGTAATGACCTCGGAGATGTTTTGTTTCATAGCTTCAACTCCCCTTTGTTGTTTCACTAATTTAAAATACTCGTGTCTTCTAGTATGAACGGAAAACCCACACCATTGCCAGTCTGCCTCGGAGCTTGCTTGCCTTTTGTAATTTTAAAGATATGTTTATTTTATTTTATGTGTATGAGTGTTCTGTCTGCATGTGTGTATGTGTACCACGTGTGTGCCTAATGCCTTTGGAGCTCAGAAGAAAGCACTGAATCCCCTGGAACTGGAGTTATGTGAGCCATCATGTGGGAGCTGGGAATCGAACCTGGGTCCTCTGCAAAAACATCCATCCAGCTCCCTAAAGCTTTCTGATTTGCCAGAAATTATACCAAAAAGAACACCTGCCAGGGTCTTCAATTCTTTTTTTTTTTTTTTAAAAAAAAAAAAATTTATTTATTTGCCTTGGTGTTTGCCTGGAACTGGAACTACAGACAGTTGTTAGCTGTCATGTAGGTGCTGGGAATCGAACCCCGGTTCTTTGGAAGAGCAGACGGTGCTCTTAACCACTGAGCCATCTCTCCAGCCCCATGGGTCTTCAATTCTAACTCCTAAAAATCAGACATCTTAGCTTAGTGTTAATTCAGAAGAAGACAATTGGAAGTCAAGAAACAAGGCTTAAAGTAGATGAAGTCTTCCCCAGGCAGGTGCTTCAGGCTGCTAATCCCTACTTCAGGAGGAGGCTGGGGTAGGAGGAGCTGAAGACCATGCCAGGGCTACTGCATGAGTTCGGAGCCAGCTTGGACAAAGCAGAGAAACCCTGTCTCAAAAGTAAAACAAACAAACAACACATTAAGACCTGAGCACATACCTCTCAGCGGTAATGCTTGTCTAACACGAGGTTCGGTCACCAGTACCAAAGTCAGGCATCTGATAGATGATGGTGGAAAGCTCCAGTACTTCCAATATGGAGCTCTGGGTCTCTGAGACTGTGGGCATTCTCTGTTACATTGAAGCATTCAGCTAGGCATGTTATAACAGACCCAGACCATCAGAAAAGTGCACATTAGTCTTTTCCCAATTGACAGATATGCTTCACCGACACTGCATTTTATCATTATCAATTTTAATTTCCTGTCACGTAGGAAAAAAATCATGAATTCCTCTCTTTCAATTTTTGTCAAGAATAAAATTGGGATAATACTTAACATATCTAGACCAAAGATCATATTACCCATTATCTATTTTTTTATGTTTTATTACCATATCTTAGTTAATTAGAAAGTAATCTATCTTGCTCAGCCAACATAGAAATGCCCGTACCAAGGCATCACTAACAAAGTTAATATCTGAACTAGCCTGGGGGGGGAATACTTTTGTTATTTTTGGCCAAATTCTATTGAAAATATCAGGCAACAGCCTTTACTCCTGTTCTGTTCCTATCAGCAAATGTCTTCTTGGAATTCAGCAATAGGAAGTTTTCCTTTTGATAAATCAAGTGTCATTAAAAAAAAAAAAATCACAATTTTATGAGGCACATGGCCGTTTTCCCCCCAACCCTGGATTTGGGGAAGTTCCAGTTTCAACAATCACAGTTCTGAGTTCTGGCTATCAGGGTGGAGCAGAATTGTTGCCTCTGTAAATGGGAGCAAAGGGAATTGAACTCGGTGGGCCAGCCAAGAAAAGATAGGAAAAGAATTGATCAAAAGAGCGGCAGTGACTCCATTCCTGAGGGTGAGTGAGTGCCCTGAGTGTGTGTTACACTCTGCTCCCCCCACCCCCGGCCTGCCTCTCCCCATCTCAGTTGGCAAGGCTTCTCATCAGTGTCTGCAGATGCCAGGTGTGACTATGGTGGTTAAAGGCAAATGCCTTTTCACGCAGGCTGCCTCCAGAGCCTAATGCAGTAACGACTGTAATGTGAAACCAAGAAAACAGACCTGTGCTTTCCCCTGAGCTACTTTGTTTGAAGAAATAAATAGGGTCTCCCATTTCTCCACTCTTCCTTGGTCTGTCACTTCCCTTCTTGACTCTGGCCGGGCTGTTTATCTGGCTTTGGTCAGCAGCACAGGAGTGCATGGAAAGCATCAGAGGCTGGATGTGTATGCCTCTGGTCTGGGTCTCTCATTGTTCTTGGAACCTGAGGACCATATGAAGAAACCCACAGGTCCCAGTGAAGAGGCCACACATGTTCCAGCTACCAGCCTTCAGGTGCCAGGCCAGGACTGCTTGTCCTATAAAATCAAGAGAAATAATATATTTGTACTGTTTGATGTTAATACTAATTGTAGAGTATTTTTATTTACTTATCAGATTTATTAATTGACCATGTGTATGTGTGTGGGAGCACGTGTGGGCCAGAGTGTTGTTGTAGAGTCAGAGGACAATTTGAGGGAGTTGGTTCTTTCCTACTTTGTGGGCCCTGGGGGTAGAACTCAGATCATGGGGCTTGGGAGCAAAAGCCAGCTCATGTTTTTAACATTTTATTTTTGACAGTTACATACATGTACAGAATGTACTGTGGTCATATTAATCCCCATTAATTAGCCTGTCTTAATCCACTCTTGCTTCCCCTTTTTCCCAAGTAGTCCTTCTTCTAACCCTATGTTGTGTGTGTGTGTGTGTGTGTGTGTGTGTATCTTATGCAGGTAGCCACAGATGCTGTGTTTTTATTATTGCAATGGCCATGTCTTATTCAGAAGATAGCATCTCATAGTGTCCTCATCCTCCAGTGCCTACAGTCTTTCCAGCCCCTTTTCTGTGATGTTCCTCGGTCTTTGGAAGCAATTATATCAGTCTTGTTTGGGGTTCAACACTCAGCAGTCACTTTTGCTCAGTACATTGACCAGTGCTCTTTATTGACTGGCACTCTTAAAACAAAGAGAACCCTCTCTGACCCAGGCTGAGGGCAAAGCACAGGTCTATGGGTATGGCTCCTTGTTTTTTCTTTTACCAAAAGCTGGTAGAATTTCCAGTAGCTTCTGGACAGTTCTGTCCACGTGGGGAGCTTAATCCAGAGATGGAGCATCCTTCTCCCCTGTGGCTGGTAGCTCTCCAAGACCAGTCAAAGCCCAGTTTACTGCATTCCGTTTAACCATGTGTGCAGAGAAATAGGCCTTGTGTTCCGCTGATTTTCTTCTTCCACTATGATTTCTAGCTCTTTCTTGTACTGTCAATTCTTACCAGTATGTTGCTTGCATGCTATACATGTGGGTTTCTTCTCTTAGAATTCTTTTCTGGAGAGAAACAGTTATATGCAATACACTATTACGTTATTCGGAAGGATACAGGCCAGTGGCTTTGAGTCTACCCATGATAAGCAGCCATCACTATTATCAACGTTTTCAAGACAGCTGTTACCCCTCCCCAAAGCTATCTCCTACCCTCAGATTTCCCCTTTCCTTTTAATCAGTAATCTGCTTTCTGTTGGTGTTGATATGTGTTTTCTGGGCATTTCATATAAACAGAATCAGCACACTCTGTGGTATTTTGTGACTCACTTCTTGTATAATGCTTTCAAGATACATGCTGTACCACGTGCTGGTATTGAATTCCTTCTTGTGGTTGGATACTATTTCATCACATAGCTACATGGTGTTTTGCTTGTCTCATCAGTGGTAGGCCCTTTGGGGTGTTCCCACTTTTTGGCTATTATCAGCAGTACTGTTCTGAGCATTCATGTGCAGCTTTCGTATAAACATGTTTTCAATCCTTTTAAGTAGATATCCCGGTCATGTGATAACTCTGTTCTTAACGTTGGAAGAACTTTATTTTACATTTCCAGCAAATTCTGGAATGTAATTTGTTCTGACTTCCTTCTCCATGTTTGTGTAAATTCTCTGTTTCTCTTTTCTTTCTGTTCTTAGCCACTGTGATATGTGTCAAGTGGGATTCATTGACTTTGATTTGAATTTTTCCTACTGACAAATGATGCTGAACATCATTTCATGGCTTATTGGACATCTGTGTGTATTCTTTGGAGAAATGCCTGCTTGGACTATTGCTTTGCCCAGGGCAGCCTTGAGCTCTTGGGCTCCAGCATCCTTCTGCCTTTACCTGCCACGTGCCAGGATGTTGGGTGTGTGCTACTGTACTAGCCTCCATTATTTATACAGTGGGTTGTTTGTCTTTTCTTTCTATTTCCCTTCCCCTCTTTCCCTCCCTCTTTTTTTTTTTTTTTAACCTTGGTGCTAAGCCTTGAAGCCTAGGACCTGTGCTATGGATATTTAATTATTCATTTAGAATATCTTTTATTTATTTTTTAGTGATAACCTCCTCCTCCCCCTCCCATGGAGGCCAGGTAGTGCTTCTGCTGGAATAATGACTGATCTTGTGCAGATGACCTACGAACACATGACCTTCAGTGACACACGAGCACAGTGGCATTGCCATGTTCTGAAGACAGTGCTTCACAGTGTCCCTCTCATCTTAACCTGAGCCTTGCATGGGGGTGGGCGGGGAGGGGTTATATAAATGTCTCTCTAGGAGTGAACAATCGACAATCACTTTTCCTCAGCTCTGTGCATGTGTGTGCGTGTGCCTGTGTGTGTGTGTGTGTGTTTGTGTGTGTGTGTGTGTGTGTTTGTGTGTGAGAGAGAGAGAGAGAGAGAGAGAGTCAGTCAGTCTCTCACTGAATTGTGTGATGTAGGCTGGCATTGAATTGTAATCCTCCTGCCTCAGCCTCTCACATATCTGGAATTATAGGCCTGTGCCAACAGCCCAGTGAAGTTTGTCGAGTGTAAGTGTTTTTTGTATTGTCTGTGTACTGTACTCAGACAGTTATCAAACATTTCATTTGCAAATACTTTCTCCTGTTTTTCATTTAAAAAACTAGGATTTATTTTATTTTATGTGCATGTGTTTTGTTTGCGTGTATTCGGAGCTATTTCTCCAGCCTCCTGTGTTAATTTTTTTGATAATAAAATACAAAAGTTTTTTTTTTAAAGATTTATTTATTTATTATGTACACAGTATACAGAAGAGGGCACCAGATCTCATTATAGATGGTTGTGAGCCACCATGTGGTTGCTGGGAACCGAACTCAGGACCTCTGGAAGAACAGTCAGTGCTCTTAACCTCTGAGCCATCTCTCCAGCCCCATAAAAGCTTTTAAATTGATTAAACCCAATTAAATTTTTTCCTCTGTTACTTAGTGCTCACATTTAAGAAACCCTTTCTAGCTGGGCTGTTGTGGCACATACTTTTGATCCCAGCATTTGGGAGGCAGATGCAGGTGGATCTCTGAGTTTGAGGCCAGCTTGTCTGTAGAGAGAGTTCCAGGACAGTCTTGGCTACACTGAGAAACCTTGTCTCAAAAAAACCCCAAAAACCAAAAAACTCAACCCTCCCCACCAAAACAAAACAAACAAAATAAACAAACCAACAAACACCAATCAAATCAACCAACCAAACAAAAAACCCTGTGTTTAGTCTGAGGTAATGGAAATTTGTTCCTATATTTCTTTTGAGAATTTTGAAATTTTATTGCTTTCATTTCTTGTGTGGAGTAGAAATTCAATGTAATTGAAATCTAATCATTTCTGTATGACTTATTATTCTTCTTTCATTGACACTGGTCAAAAATCAGTTGGCCATAGGTAAGTTTTTTCTGTACCCTCAGTTTTATATTATTGAGAATTTATGGTGCTATTAATAGTATAATGTTGGTTATATTCTCTTTGCTTATATTTATTCACATTACAGTCTCCCCTATATATTTCAGTGATTTAAAATGATACTGCAGAAATTAAGACCAAGAGTTGACACCAGTACCCAGCACTTCCATGAAACACACATGCTGGGTAACTGTTCTAAGGGCTTTACATTTATTAGCTCTGTTAATAAAATTGAACACTGAATATGGTATAGTTTGATGGTTATGTGCGTATCTGTGTGAAGGTTTACTTAATGATTATTTTGGAAAAAGTACTCATAATATTAACCTTTGTTTTTCCCCAAATTATGATTGGTATTATAGTATCTCCCTTTCTTCACATGCAGTCTAGGTTAACATATAATATAATGTACATTATAATATATAATGTGTAATATATAACATAAAATACAGTGTATGATCCTACATGTATATATGTAGAGGGAGGACGTTTGGGCAGAGGAGGTGTAACAGTGGAGAGAGGGATAAGAATGGGAAGGAATGTGAGGAGAACAGATTAGATACTCAGAAAAGGTCCCACTGTAGCCCGTGATTCTGTACAGTTGATACATGCCAGAATGAGTGCAAAAGTGCTTGCCAAGTTAGTAATAGCATTGGTGAGCAGAGGGAGGGAGCTAATGTTTGTCAAGCTGCTTTGGGCTCTAATGTCTTAGTAGAGAAGCCAGATCTGGTGATTTCTGGTCTGGGCATGGCCGGGCCTCACAATCCATTATTGGGGTGCCATGCCTCACTGTAGCATGTGGTAGCAACACAGAAGCAGGCTTCAGGGGAGCCCTTTAAGGCACCGCATCAAAGCCCACGGGGCTATAAGCCCAGTGAAGAGGAGGCCTTCCCTTGTGCATTTTGTGTCAGCCATAGTGCCTGATGTAGGGTGCAATTGTAACAAAGTGTTTATTGAAACACAAAGAAACAAACCCTATGTTATAAAGGACTCGTTTGGATTTTGTTTTAAATAGTGGAACTAGTTTTCTCTCCTTTAGGATTGTTTGTACTTGAGTAAGAATGAAGGAGGTGAAGGAGCGTTAAATGATATCCTCAAATTTGCAGGCAAATGGATGGATTTGGAGAATATCCTCCTGAGTGAGGTATCACAAACTCAGAAAGATAAGCAGGGGATGTACTCACTCATTAGTGGACTCTAAACAAGCAAAAAGCAAAGTATGTCCAAGCTGGAAACCACAACCACTGAACAGCTTGGGATCTGAAACACCTTGGACCGACACCTTGGATGCCACTCCCATAGAGGAACACCTGACTCTGTCTTGATGTTGGGGTGAGGAAAGTGGATCTGCCAGGAGTGGAAGCTGAACTAAGCCACATTGGGACCTTGGGACCTCCTGCCATTGCTGGGGAGGAGATAAAGAGATGTGGAGAAGAGAGAGTGACTGGAAGGGTTGGGAGGGGGAAGGGAGCTTGAACAAGGATATACATGGATAAAAACCATGACTTTATTCATAATGATAAAAAGATAGGATGTATTGAAATTAATGCAAGCTGTTTTTACTGTGCATGTTTATTCAAACCATTGTTCATTTCCTTGCTGAGGCCTTGGCCACTGTATTGCACGTGACAGTTCACTGCTTTCTTTCTTTCTTTCTTTCTTTCTTTCTTTCTTTCTTTCTTTATTTATTTATTTATTTTAGTTTAGGTACCACCTTTTTTGTTTGTTTTTGAGAGAGACTTGCCAGAAACCCAGACTCTCCTGAAACTCACTGTGTAGCCCAGGCTGGACTCGAACGTTTGTCAGTTCCCTGTCTCCAGCTCTGTAGTGCTGGGGATGCAAATACCTTCACCACTCCCAGCTCCCCAGCATCCCCACTAACTACTGTCTTCTGCCTCAGCAGCAGCTGTCTGTGGACCAGCACCTAGTAAATGAAGCCCCACCTTTTGCCATATCTGTTCCTTTTACCAGGTTGAGTGGCTGCACCTAAGGGCTCTGTCTCATGTATTGTCTTCCAGAGCCTGAGAACTACTCTAACATTCACTCAGCAAATGCTCTGTTAGCAGTTGTTGAGAGTATAATGTAAACCAGTTCAGAGTAGAGTCATGGCAAGAACCAGCTTAGTGACAGTCCCCCGACCATTTGCTTCTGTCTAAGAAGAGCATCCCCTTGTTTGTTTCTCTTTAAGTCCTCAGAGGTTGGTACCATCATCCTTATTCTCACCAGTGACAAGATAGCACCTAACAGGTCAAGTAACTTACATGAAGTTCTGTGAAATAAGGCCCGAGTCACGTCCATCAGCTCAGCCATTCTGGTTTCTAGGTTTTTGCTCCTTAGATAAGTTCACCGTGAGTAACCAGTAGGATGAGGTAATGGAGAGTGATACCAGGAAAAACCTCTTCAAGAGAACCATTGC
This sequence comes from Sigmodon hispidus, assembly GCA_004025045.1. Taxonomy (NCBI): domain Eukaryota; kingdom Metazoa; phylum Chordata; class Mammalia; order Rodentia; family Cricetidae; genus Sigmodon; species Sigmodon hispidus. Next base: position 10,222 of record PVIH01024153.1, read on the forward strand.
TTCACCCACACTAACACTTGGTTCTTTTAGAAACGTGGTCAAGGTGGTACATGTTCATAGTCCCAGCCACTTTGGAGGCTAAGGCAGGAGGATTGCTAGAACCTATGAGTTCATGATCAGCCTGAGCAACTGAGAGACCCTAACCTGAAAAATAAAACAAACAAACAAAACTTTTTGCTTTTTTAATATATGAAAAGACACATGCTCGCCTCTTAGGTGATGGGCTTCCTGTTTAAATCAGTAGCTCTCTTGGGAGCCAGTAGGAGCTAGCATATTGAGCTAGAATAATTGAATTATAGGGTTAAAGACAATGCTAGAGACCATCAGCTTCAGCCCAGAAATCTTCCAAAAATGTCCTAGAAACCCCAGAATTTGTGAGTTTTGCCTTCAGTTTTCTTGTTTGTCAAGGACAGAGAGGGCTTCTCTTAACATGAGCCACCACATCTATGTTAAAAGTCTTTCAGAGCTGTACTGGGCACAGGATGCTCCCATTTAAAGGGACAAAGTGCAAGATCATGTCAGAGAATCATGTTACTTATGAGAAATGTTTGTCACTCTTTGGTGAAGAAGCTCTGGGTCCCAGTCCTGTCGGGAGAAGATCTACACACACACATACACCACACACACACACACACACACACACACACACACACACACGGCTCCCAGGAGCAGCATCTCAGAGAAGAGGCAGTCTGCTGACTATCAGTTACAATTCCTGGGTGCTGACTGAAAATGTAGATGGCTGTTTGTGATGTAAAGATCGCCAGCTTATGGTGAGGGTCTTGTGTCATTTAACTTCATTAAAGAGGAGTTTTCCTTTATGTCTGTCCTATGAGAGCAAGAGACAGAAAAATTAGTGACAGCTGTAAAGCAGACACTTTTGTTACTTCTGATGTTTTAGTTCTGAAATAACACAGCAAAAGCCATACAGTAATTACTTACTAAATGCCTACTTTATTTCAGGCTAGGTTCTACTCCCAGCTCATGTTGAATGTACATTTTTTTTTTTTGCTTTATTTATGTAAGAGCAAGTTTTCAGACTTGAAAATACATTTTTGAGAAACTGATGAGAGACAGAATGAAAACTTACACCTACGTGACATATATACACACATCCTCATTTTATTACAGTTTTTCACACAATATATTTTGGTCAGTTTCTTTCCCCAGTTTTTCCCAAATCCTCCCTACCCCCCCACCCATTCAACTCCATCACCCCCCCATACAATAGGCAAACAAAAACCCAAACAAACCAGAATTAAAAACAAAGTAAAACAACAAAAACTAAAGAAAAAACATAACACATACACAGACATACAGATACAGACACAGCATAAAAACACAAAAATTTGAAACCATAATATACAAGTTTAAGACCAGAACCTCCCCCTCAGAAAACCCCCAAAACATTCAAACAAAGCAAGCAAAATGAGACAGAAAAGCTACAAAAGTACTGTTGGATTTATTTTTGTGCTGGTCATCTACTGCTGGGCATAGGGCCTGCCTGTGGTTTATATCCACAATAGTGAGACTCCATTAGAGAAAACTAAAATTCCCTTTGCAAATGTGTGTCAGTTGGAGAGAGTTTCTTGCTTAGAGACAGGAGTTCCTGTCCATTTTCCTCAGTTCTAGGACCCATCTGGCTTGAATCATGCAGGCCCTGTGTATGCTGCCACACTCTTGAATTCATGTTAGACTTGTGTCTGGATGACACTGTTTCCATGGAGTCTTCTACCATCTATGGCTGTTACAATTCTTCTGCCTCCTCTTTAGCAGAACTCCCTGAGTCCCGAGAGGAGGGGTGTAATAAAAACATCCCATTTAGGTCCGAGTGGCCCAGGATCTCTCACTCTCTGCACATTGTCCAGGTGTGGTCTCTGTGTTAGTTCCCATTTACTGCAAGAGAAGACAGTTTGCTTATAAGAATTTCAGTGTACTAGAAAAAAATTGGGCATTGATTTATTTTATGGAATATGTGGTGGATTCTCAAATCATGGTATCTTAGACTATAGGCGTAGGACGTGATACAGAGAGCTTTAGGTCAGGTAATAGTACAAATGGGAAAAATGCCCGGCTTGAGGACCTTCGTATGTTAGCAGATGTTTGTGAGTGAGGGAAAGGAGCGGGAGGATGGTAAGTGGAGTCAGATGCTAACCGTTCAGGCCTTTGCACTGTCCTTAGTCCTGGAGGGTCTGGGAGGTTCTGGGTTTGTTTCTTTCTCTGCATTTGTTTCGTGTGTGTGCTGCAGACTTTTCCCCTCCACGGGAATGCATTTGAATCCTAGAATTAAATCCAAGTGGAAAAACTCTTCTAGTCAGTTTCTTTTAATTTCAGCCATATGCCATGGCTGCCACTAGTTTAGAAAGTGAAAGATACATGTAATTAAAAGAGTCACTGCTCCTCAGTTAAGGCCTTGCTTTCTGTTCAGCTTCATTCTTAGAGTAATAAAACACTAAAAAATTGAAAATATCCCAGAGTTTAAGTATCCAGTATTAAAAACTACTACAAAACATTTGAAAATGAAATAGTAAAAACATACCCTCCCTCCCTCCTTCCCTTCCTCCATCCCTCCTTCCCTCCATACCCCCCTTCCTCCCTCCCTCTCTTGCTCCTTTTCTTCCCTCCCTCCTTTTTTGGCTTTTTGAGACAGGGTTTCTCTGTGTAACAGCCCCGGCTGACCTGGAACCTGCTTTGTAGACGAGGCTGGCCTCAAACTCACAGCGATCCAGCTGCTTTCTCCTCCTGTGTGCTGGGATTAAAGGCATGTGCTACCACACACAGGAAAACATGCCTTTTCTATGTACGGTTCTGTCTGAAACTAGGTTAACTTTATAAGGCACTTATATGTTAGGATCTGAACAGTGACAACTACTTATTAATATGTTGGCATACCTCTAACTTTCCATCAGCATTCTGCTAATATGGTATTTCCTCATTGAAGTGATTCACTATACTCTGAAAGGGGGTAATGGCTTGCTCTTTGGTGACCTCAGCCTGGAGAATATTTGGGGTTAGTAATAATTCCAGTATACTTTATGTAAGTCACTCTTAAAAGCCCTCATAGATTTCAGTATCTTTCTTTTTTTTAAGGTCTGTTTTCCTTGTTGCACAGATCATATCTTGTTCATTTTTGTAACTGCTGGTGTGCCTCATCATACTATCCTAGATATGCAGTAAATGTCAGAATGCGTGGTTATATTCATGTCTGAAGTTATTCCTGTGAACAGATTGGCTCATGAGTTGATCATGGATGAGGGAAGAGGGATGTTGAAGGATGGAGTTTGGCAGGGGGTTCTGGATGAGCAAAGTGAGAAGGGTTTTCTCAGGAGCAGCCAGTGTGCCCAGGTTATCTGATGCCATGTGAGAACTGCCCCAAAGCTCAAGATGAAATAGAGACAACTCTTCCACCCAGGACTTCTGTGGGGACAGCTGGGCAGTGCGCAGATGTCAGGGGGATGTCAATCTCTGCTCATTGTGGTTTGGAGGGGGTCTTTAGTGTGGTAATGTTGGGAGGTAAGACCTTGGGGATGTACGGTTTAGAGGAAGGTCATGGGGTCATTGGGATTGAAGCGGTTTGTAGTGTTCTCCTGACAACTGTTGTAAAAGCCAGAGCCTGCACTCACCCTGTGCTTTGGCTTCTCATACGGAAATGCAGTTGCTTGTATCATATGTCTTGTTCGTGTATACTCCATGATGTGATTCAGCTGAGAGGCTCCTTCACAGAACCAAACCCATGTTGCCATCATGCTCTTGAACCACCAAAGCTGTGGTCTAAATGGACCTTTTTTGTTCATAAAGTTAGCCACTTTCAATACTTCTTTATTATAGCAATGAAAAGCTGAATGATATGCCAGTACACTTTGTTATTATCAGGGTTATTTAATATTTGAGTTGACACGCGGAAAATTTGTATTTGAATATTGCCATTGAAAATGAACCCTCCGGGCTGAAGAGATGGCTCAGCGGTTAAGAGCACTGACTTCTTCTGGAGGACCTGAGTTCAATTCCCAGCATCCACATGGCAGCTCACAACTGTGTGTAGTTCCAAGATCTGACACCCTTACACAGTTATACATGCAGGTAAAACACCAATTCACATAAAATAAAAATATTTTTTTTAAAAAAGAAAATGAACCCACCCAAATTTCCCAGTAAAATAGTAAGACAAAAGAAAACAAAACAAAATCAGTATGATTCAGGCATGTTCTGAAAAGTAAATAAATTTTGATTTTTATCTAATGCTAAGCCTCATTTAGAACATTGCTGTTAATTCCTAACAAAGAGTAAATTTTTACTTCCTACAATTTTTCTGCATAAATGCATGATAAAAGCTTCTTTTGTTTAGCATTTAGATTTATCAGCACTATTTTAAAAAGAGAAAGTTTGGTTGTTTGTTTCTTCTTTCCTTCAAAACCATTAGAATTCTTCCTTAGCTTTTGCAAAGGCTACCCTGTTAGGAAGGAAAACAGTCACATCAGTATATGAAGAAGCCATGACATGTAAGTTCTATTTTGATGACTTAATTTAAAGAATCTTTTATAATGTCATGCATACATAAAATACTTTCATCATTTTCTTCCTTCTATCCTTTCCATTTTCATTCTCATCTCACCAAGCCCATTATTCTTCCCAGCAAGCCCTTATAATTTTTCTACCACCTTTTTTCTTTCTCTGGAGTGTATATATGCCCCATTGCATTTAATTAGGCTGCTTGCATGAGCAAAGGTCAGGGGTTATTTACTAAAGCAAGGGCAGCTTACCACTGGCTCCACCACTAAGGGCTATTACTCTTCCTTCTCCAGTAACTATGAACTGCCCACATTTCCTCAGGGAGGGTGAGGCCTAAGGATCCCCTCCCCATCCATGCTGGAATGTTGATGGGTAGACACAGTCAGTTCTTGCATATCTTCTGCAGGGCAGTGCAGGTGTCCACGAAGCTGTGCGTTCATAGCTGTGCTGTTTCCAGGAGATAGAGTTGTATAGCACTTCTGCCCATCCTCTGGCTCTTACATTTTTATCCCCCTGGTCCTTCTTCATCAGTGCTCCTGAGTCTTGGAGGGGGTGCTATAGATGCCCTATCTGAGGCTGAGACTCAACCGTCATTTCTTGTCAGCACTTTGAGTACATATGAATTCGCATTAATCATCACCCACTGCAAACAGAAGCGTCTTTGACCAAGGGAGAAAGCAGCACTAATTGACATGCAATTTCCACAGTAAGACAGAGGTGTGATTTCTTCTGTCTTTTGCCTACTACACTCTGGGCTAGTGCTTCTGCTCCTTTGGTGATGGGTGCTATGAAAGTTTGCATTTCCCAGCATCCACATGGATGGACTGCCCCAGTGGCTACTTATTTTTCGAAACTTATTCTTTTCAGGCAGAGTCCTTATGATGAATGAGGTTCTCAGATCTGTTGGCTGCAGTTGCCAGATTGCGAAACTGAAGCATTAGTCTTGCTCTCAGTCTGTCTGCAACACTGAACAGAGATATGACTTTGGTGGTTTAAGTGTGTCACTGGTTTGACAGTGACATTATTTTTCCATTCTCTGCTTCAGAATATTAGTGTTCAAAGTCTGTTTTAAGCTTTTAATAGCAGTCAAGGTAAGGGTACAGTTATCTTTAGCGGCAGTCAGACTAAGATAGAGGGGACTTCATTTGTCAGTTCAGATTTAAGCAAAGAAACTATTTGTTAGCTAGGCATGGTGGCACATGCCTGCAAACCTAGCATTTATGTGGCAGAAGCAGGAGAACCACAAATTCCAGGCCAGCCTGGGCAACATAATGAGTCCCTGTTCCCTAGTGAAACTAAAAAATATATTTGTAACCCTGAGTTATATAATGTTTGGAAGATGAATCTGGAACATTTGAGGATCCTCTTACCTTCCGTAAAACCTCCCCCAGTATAAACTATGATACTTCTATCAAAGACTATGGGATCTAGACCAACATAGGGAAGAAAGCTGAAGACAGATTTCCCTGGAAATGGTCATTTGTGTCCCAGCTCCTGTAAAATCCACAAGGGTGAGCAAAGCACAGAACAGCTCTTTGCACAAGGAGTCAGTGCTATTGGTTCCTGTTCAGAGAAGACAGAACCATTGGGTTTTGGGGATCAAAAGCTTCTGTCTCATAGAACATCTCTGTGGCCATCTGAAGATGAATTCACATGCTTTCAATAATCTGCCTCAACGAAGCTGCTCGGAACTCAGTGCCTTTCCTTCCCCTATGCCTTCCTCTCCTGGAGAGTGCAGTGATAGGACTTCTCTGCTGGGATTAAAACTCAGCTCTTAACCTCAGTCTGTGACTGGTGTTTAGGCATCTGCTTCAGAAAGTTGTCAAGGGAATGGAATGATGAGATGCATCTGGAGTGCTTGGTATTTTTGACACTGTCAACATAGAGCAGAACAGAAGAGACAGACAGGCAGACAGACAGATAGACAGATAGAAGCAAAAACCAAGCCTGATCTCCTGATCTGGTGCTATGTTGCCCATAACGTCATTCCCACAAGGATGTTGAGTAGAGAGGTTTCCTTGAGGCCTGAGAGTTCAAGACTAGCCTAGGCCCTATAGGGGGAACTTATATAACAAACAAGGTAAAAGTTAATCATGATGGCTATAATTTTAATGTTTTCTGTGTAAAGGACCATTTTTCTATGGTCTGCACACCCTTCTGGATTTCACAGGTACCATCAAAAGGTCATTAGTGACCTTTCAAGATGTGGGTGACTATTTCTAGGGAAATCCTTCTTCAGCTTCCTTCCCTGTGTTGATCTAGATTCTATAACATTTGATAAATACCGATATCACAGTTGTATTTTGGTGTTCTTGTGGATCTCTTTCTCTTGATTCATTGGCAGTGAGATGCTCTGCCTCTGGCAGAGAGACAACACACATTTGTTACCCCAGTCTCTTCTAATGTTTCCCGACTCTCAGAGATGATCATGTTTATTTTGTCAAATTTTTTAGAAACAGTATACCTTTTAAAACAAAAATCATGAGAAGCTGTTGTTTGGGGTTGGGCTTCTGTTCTATGCTCCAATAGACAAGACTAAGAAAATCAAAATGGTGTCACTTTTACGACAGTGCCATGTAATCAGCCTGAAGACTTGAAGCAAGCATGCAGATCTTTCAGCAGACTAGTTTTCTTTGAAAACAGGAGATTCTAGTCTATCTGAAAAAGTGTCCTCTTTGCTTGAAATCTTATTAAAAATTTAACCAGAATGATTGGGATCTCAGTAGTCACAGTTTTAAATCTGCTGTGCTTCTGTGTCCCTCTGTCCTGAGCGCACCGCTCTGTCATTTCCTGAGGATGCTCTCCTATCTTACAGAACAGAGTTTGCCACACTCAACAGTTTCACAGAAAGCCAAACCGATCTATATAATTTTATCTCTTGACAACTTCTTCTTCTTTTTTTGAAGGCGTTTCCCATCTTTATTTGACACTTAGCAGGTCAGTTCTCATCCACATTGACTGACTATAGATTTTTGAATGTGATAACTGGTACATACATAAGTTACCAATGTGTAGAGCTTGTTTGGGGAGTCTTCATCCTCATTACATTTTCTGGACAGACGCACACCAATACAGTATGGAACATTCCTTATTCCTTTGGCCCAGACAGCTTTATTGAGCCTGGTATCGATGCACACATCTGGAGTCCCCATCTCCTTCATGGCAAACTTCCAGATTTCTTTGAGTGCTCTAGGGGCACGCTTCGTGAGGCCCACTCCATGGATGCGCTTGTGAATGCTGATGGTGTATTCTCAGGTCACCACCTCATTGATGGCAGAACAGCCCTTCTTCTTCTGCAGGGCCCAAGTTGGAAAAGACCTCTTGATAACTTCTTAGTAATAAGTGTCACTTCTGTGTAACTTGATATTTCAATTTTATGGTCTACTCTACTTCCTCTTCTGCCTCTGTCACTACCGAAGAGAATGTGGCTCTCTTGCACAACCCACTCTCCCACTCACACGTAACACACTTCCTGCTCTCCAAATATTTATAGTAGTAGCAAGATTATTACTTATTATTTACATTATTGTGGTGCTATGGCTATTATTTATATAAACCAGGCTCAGGATGTACTGTAGTTACTTTTTCATGCCTTATTGATATGGTTACTTTTAATTTTCCCAGGAATTAGTCTTATCTCTTATATTGTTTATATTTATCTAACTTATTATGGATTTCCTCGTGCATTTAGTCTCATCTTCCCCAAGGAGCCTTCTAACTTGATCCTTTGGACAGGCTGGTCTCTTTGCTTGCCACTCCCTGTCATCCATCTTGATTGGAAGAACTTGCCTTTTTCTTGTGTCAGAATCCTCAATTCTAGAACTCTCTGTGTGTTTATTGCCTTATTTTAGTAGACCATATCATCAGCTAGTTTTTCAGAAGAGTAAGAGGAAGCAAACAGTTGAGGGCCTTGCATATATGAGTGGTGTGTCTGTGACCCTGTGCCTGTTGTGTTTATGATCCTGTAGCAGTATCGACATTCTGCTGAGTATGGAATTTAAGTTAGCAATCTACTGTGTTCTGATGGTGCTTCCTCCATTTTCTCACCTTTTGTTTCTCCTAAGTAGAAACCCTCTGTTTCTAAGCTGCCAGTATTGCTTGTGGGGATTGCCATTCTGAATTTTGATCTTTTTATTATTACCCACATTTAAGCTTTTTGATTCTTCTGCTTATTCCTACAATTCTAAAATTTTATGAGATGTGGCTTGACTTAGTTGTATCTTAACTGGATATAACTTTGGTTTTGACAAAACTTTTCTAATTTGTTTTGTTTGTTTTCTCTTCCCATTGCTTGGTTCTAGAACTTTCTGGGCCTCTGGGTGAGCCCTCCAGTGCTATTGTATTTTATTCCCAATTCATTGTCTGCTTGGCTTTCTGTTTTATTTCTTAAGAGACTTCACTGGCTTGTATTTTAAGTCATCTGAGTTTTTAATTTCTACCCTCTTGATTTCCAGTGCCCACCCCACCTCCTTGGGTACTTCGTACTTGCTTATTTTGGCCATGTCCCAACCTTGTGTAATACATGTTTAATATTAAGATCTTTCTGGAATTCTTCTTTTTTTTAAAGACTTATTTAATTATTATATATACAATATTCTGTCTGCATGTATGCCTGCAGGCCAGAAGAAGGCTCAAGATCTCATTATAGATGGTTGTGAGCTACCATGTGGTTGCTGGGAATTGAACTCAGGTCCTCTGGAAGAACAGCCAGTGCTCTTAACCTCTGAGCCGTCTCTCCAGCACTTTTTGGAATTTGGTGATCCTATGCCTTCTTTCATTGTGTGTTTGGGGTTCGGCCTTGTTGGCCCTGGGCCTAACTATACGATGACATGTTTATGGTGTTTCTGTGCTTGGTTTTAGTAGTGCTAATTGGGTCTGATTTGTATCCAGTATTCTGGACCACATGACATGAAAGAGCTGAGTGGCCAAAATTCACTTGTATGTGCTTAGACCCTTTGACATTAGTTCCGGTTGAGTATGGTGCTCCTGCCTCAGCTCTTCATTTCACTTGGGACAGATCTTCTGTCTTAAGTTTCATGAAGAAAAAAAAAAAAACAACTTGAGTTTTTCCTAGAACTGAGAATGCCTACCTACCTAGCCCTATGATAAAGAAGAGGGGACATGTTTTATGGGTTAAATAGACCTATAAAAAGTTCCTTTGGGGTTGGGCATGGTGGTGCATGCCTTGTGAGTTTGAGGCCTGCATGACTTATATAGAGAGTTCCAGACCAGCCAGAGCTACAGAGTGCCCTGTCTCGTCCCCTTCCCCTGCAAAATGAATTCCTTCCTTTAGAGAATTTGGGAAATAGCTCAGTTGGTAAAGTCCTTGCCCTGAAAGTATCAGGGCCTGAGTTCCATTTACCAAAATCCTCATAAAAGTACAACAGCGCACGCCTGTAATGCAGTGCTGGGAGCCAGAGACAGGCAGCTCCAATGCTTGCTGGCTAACCAGTCTGGTATGTCAGTGAGATCCAGGTCCTGAGAGACACTATTCATATGTAAGGTGGAGATGAACTGAGAAAGATTGCAGATGTCAATCTCCGGCCTTTGTTTGCATCCACATCCATATGTGCACCCATTCACTCCAACACACACACACTTGCTTACATTCTCTTTTACACCACTTCTAGGGCTCCTGGGTTTGGTGACTCAATTTTTATACTGTCGATAGGTTTCCTAGTATGAAATGATTTGTTTCCAGGTGCCTATTTATTCCTTCCTCTGTTAGACCCAGCATGTATTTGTCTTCTAACTTCTGATTTTTAAAATTTCCTTATTCTGTTTTCTACTTTTGAGTGTTAATTTCTTTTTAATTTTTTATTTACTTCTGTTTTTTTTGTTATGTGCTTGTATATATGTGAGGGTATGTGCATATGAGTGCAGGTGACTGGAGACCAGAAGAGGGCATTGGATTTCCTGGCACCACAAAATGGATGCTGGGAACCAAATCTAGGTCATCTTCAAGAATAGTCCAAGCTCTTAACTGCTAAGCTATCCTTTCAGTGACTCAGAATGTTATTTTTTTTTTAGATTTATTTATTATGTATATAGTATACAAAAGAGGGTACCAGATGTCATCATAGATGGTTATGAGCCACCATGTGGGTGCTGGGAATCGAACTCAGGTCCTCTGGAAGAGCAGTCAATGCTCTTAACCTCTGAGCCATCTCTCCAGCCCAGAATGTTAATTTCTTAATAGAAACAAGTAAGGAAAATAGTTAGTTAGTTAGTTCTGATGGACCTCCAGGAAGGAAGTGGGTGTATTCAGCCCTCCATCTTTAGCTGAACATTTCCATGAGGAGAAATATACTTCCTTTATAGCCTACAAAGGACAATGACTGTTGCTGGCCAGAATTTTCCATTGACCTATGAGTTATTACAAAGCAGTGAATTTGTGTGGTGTGGAATGGTGAGTAGAGTCCTTCATTTGGAACCAAGAAGAGACATTTATTTTCCTGGTCTTGGTTTGCGTTACTTTGGGCAAGATGCCTAATTGAACCTTAGCTTTTTAATTTGTGAGGCAAAGGAGATGATGTATAAGATTCCTTTCAGCTCACATGGTATGATTCTGTATCTTGATAAATTTTGTCTCTCAATAAATCAGGTAGAGTGATTCCTTCCTCATCCTGAAGTCACTGAACAGACATTTTCCTTATCTCTGGTGTTAGTACCTTTTGTTCCTAGAAGTGCAGTCAAATTGTGCTCTAGCTTCCTCTGTTACCTTCTGTACACTGTTTGGTGGCAGTCAGGTTGCTGGTGAATCAGAACCACACACACTATACTCATGTGTCTAGAGACTAACTTACTTCTCCCCTGGAAACCTTTCCTAAGCAGTCATTGTCTACTCTGCCTGAAAATGCCTTATAAAAAGATTTCTGATGAAGTGGAATTTGCATACCTATAGTTTCTCAGGAAAACAAAATAGAGTACATCTCTCTCTCTCTCATCTATCTATCTATCTATCTATCTATCTATCTATTTATCTACCATCTATCTATATATCTTATCTATTTCCAAATCATCTATAGATTTAACTTTATATACTTTCATGACAGGACCTTATTATGTAGGATGAGTTTGGTTTGAGTCTTATTATCTTCCTGTCTCAATCTCTTGAGTGTTATTTATAAAAGTATACACCAAAATGCACAGGCCAAAATTGTAATATAACTTAGACGTAAGAAGAATTGATTTTCTTTGATTTCTCAGTTATGATGCACATGAATTAATGGGTCAGGTTGTAATTGTTTATCAAGAGGCTGCTGTAAGCACAAGAGTGGCAGGAAGAGGCACAAAGCTTCAGGTGTTATCTTAGAGATAGGGGCTCACAGTCCTACCTGTACATACAATTATGTTGTCCAGGCCCCACTCTAGACCTAGAAAATATTGAAGCAAATGGGAGCAGAACCTAGATATCTGTATTCAAAATTTATTTTGGTTATTTTAATGTACACTTTAGTACATTAATAGCTAGGTGAGAAGTTAAGCTTTATACATTGTTATAGGTATGAAAGAGTAGGATTAATTTTGTGATGAATGAGAGAGGTTATGAGTATAGATACTGGAAGATTTCCATTAACTAGAGTCACAAGAAAGGGTTTCACCAAAGGGGCGTGTTCTGAGTTGATGGAGTTTTCATAGATGGAGACAGAAGAGTGGAGAGAGTGCTGTAGGCCAGGGAATGAGCACTATGGGGTGGCTTTCCGAACTTGACCTGTATTTGGAGTGACTGACTGGGGAAGAGTTGGAGTAAAAATTGGATATCAGATTGGAACTGTTGTGAATCTCTTTAGAGTCAGACTAAATGTTGGCTTTATTCTGCAGGTGTTGGGTGACCCTAAGGATGTCTGATGAATGAAATGACTCAGTGGATCTTTGAAGACTGATTCAACAGGAAGAAGGGGTATGTAGTTAGAGTTAAATGAGGCAAGAACATTTGCAATAGAAAACCAGTTGGGAAGGTGGTGCTATTGTCCAGTTGTGGGGTTAGGATGCTCTGAGCCAGGAAATGACAGTAAGGTTAAATATAACTGTCTTAGAGTTTATCAACACAAAGAGACACTATGGCCACAGCAACTCTTACAAAGGAAAAACATTTAGTTGGGTCTGGCTTATGGTTTCAGAGGCTTAGTTCATTATCACCATTGGGAAGGATGGAGGCATGCAGCAGACATGGTGCTAGAGAAGGATCTGAGAGTTAGTTCTATAACCCAATTGGCATGCAGCAGGAAGGGAACCGAGACCTACTTCTCCCAACAATGCCACACCTTCTTCAACAAGGCCACACCTCCTGAGACTGCCACTTCTTATGAACATATGGGGCATTTTTATTCAGAGCCCCACAATAATGATTATAGGTATTTGTATAGCATTTTCACAGTAAGTTTATTATCTACATCTCATTTAAACCCCACAAACCTTGTTTTCCCCACTAGACCTTCTAGATGAAGGGTAGATGTTTGGAGGTAGATGTTGAAGAAATCCTCATAAAAATTGGAGGAGCCCAAGGGGTATCATTAGGTAAGGAGAGCAGTTATCAGGTTGGAAGGAGACATAGTGGAATTCCTTAGTAGCTCAATAACCAGTCACTGGCTACATGTCAAGTAGCTGTTGAATGTGCTTGAGGAGACTCCTTTATTTCGGGGGTGG
>PVIH01024154.1:0-23366 GCA_004025045.1 Sigmodon hispidus
GAAATATAAAAGTTCTTGGTCTATTTGTTCATGATCTTCCTAGGGTGGGCCATGTATAAAAATTACTTTCAGCATACCACAAGTACTATTCTTTGTTCTCATTCCTGCATTCCTGAAACATTCTTAAATGCAATTTTTCTAAGTCACTACTTTGAAATCTCCCATAACATTTTTCTGGGTAGAGTTTTATAACTTTTATATGAAATTATGTAATGTTATTATGGGAAAAAAAAACTTGGAATACAGAAAAAAATATTTAAGTATCTGAAATCATCTACTTTGGTCAAAATTTTTTGAGACTGTAAGACATACAATGTTATAAATATATTTAACAATATGCAAAGAGGCATACTAAAATTCTCATAAGCTTTATTCTTAAAAAGTATTCTCATATCCATTAGAAAAAGATGTTTCATATAATTCATTAAATAACTTATACATAAAATGATTTAAAAAAATAAAATATAATAGTAAATGCAGAGATATATATTTAGTAAAATTAATGTGAATTATCAGAGTGCAGAGCCATTTTGTTAGCCTTTATGTTTTGTTTTCAAGACAATGTTTTTTGTGAAACAATTTTTGATATCCTGGATATAGCTTTGAGGGTACAGGTTGGGTAATCTATGTTGAGAAGGCAGATTGAAGGCTTGGATTTGGGACCAAGAAGATGAGTAAGGAAAGACATATCTTGACGGGGGGCATTTTGGGATTAAGGAGAAACCTGGCACTAAGGAATTCTTCAAAAATCCATAAGAACTAAGACTGCTAGTAAGAGTGGAAGATGTACCTGAATTGGCCATATACTGTTATCAGACTTAGTGACTACCCAAATTGTCATCAGAGATAATCTATCTAGTACTGGTAGAAGAAGATGTAGAGATCCATAGCCAAGCAATACAATAATCTCTAGGCGTTCTGAGGAATTAAGTGAGAAGTACAAGGTGGGTAAGGAAGGGGGAACCAAAAAGACAACTGGCCTGAGCTCAGTGAAGCTCATGTTCTATGGACCAACATTTAGGGACCCTACATGGGGCTGACCTTGGCACTCTGCATGTGGGAGACAGTTGTTTAGCTTTTTCTATTTTAAGACTCTGACCAGTGAGTTCAGAATCTATCCCTATTGCTTAGCTGCCATTTGGCAACTGGTACCCTATGTTGTATTACCTTGATCAGTCTTGAAACAAGGGGGTAGGGGTGTTTGTTCCTGTTTCAACTTGATATCTAATGCTTTTTCAGGCAAGGCTTGATCTGCTCTATTCTAAATAGAAACAGATTAATAGACTGAGAAAGGCTAGATAGAAAAGAGGGTTGTGGTGGAAAGAAGTACAAGTAGAAGAGGGAGAAGTAACTGTGGTTGGTGTGTAAAATCAATTAATAATATTATTTAAATTAATTTTTTAAAGGTTGCAAAACAGATGGTAAAAGCCAAAGATGACAAGCAATAAGAAAGTCTAATTTTCTGAACAAAATATCTACTGAAATGTTTGTACTAATAAATAACATTACATTTAAATTGCTATAATAACTAAAGGCAAAGAAGGAACTACTCAAGCTTGAAAGAACCAACACACTAACAGAACTTTTATTTTTTGATTTCATTGAATATTAGGTAACAAAAAACTATGTGTAATATGGGTATGAAAGCATAAAAAGATATGAAATAAAAAAGAATTAGTCTAGCACACACAGTCAAGATATTATTTGATGTGAAATTTCACTTGAAGATAATTAAATTATGGGCTCACTAACTTTTAAGGATATTTCAATAAGTCACCTTTCATCTTATTTATGACATATTTTAAAGAAATTATTAAAAGTTTATTTTATGGCAGTAGCAGACAGAGATAAACTTTGGCTGTGAGAGTTCCCCTAGCTGTTGCTAAGACAAGGAAACATGCATGGCCACACCACCTACAACTGCTTCAATAGAGGACTGAGGATTCTGAAAGCCAGACTCAGACTTCAACCAAAGGTGAGGTGAGGTCAGCAGGCCTTAGCTCCTGAATCTCTCCCAGGGAAAATTGTGATACATTTCGGGTTCTGGATCTGCGACCAGGTTCTGTCTGTGGTGCATGTCTCAACACACCCCTTAGCAGACAGGAATAGATAGAGTCTGACAGTGAGGGCCTCTTAAAACTGTACCAAAAAGAAGGGGCATTGTACGGTGACCCCGTCTCAACTGCATCAGCAGAGAAAGACTAAGGATTTGAAATTCAGAACCCTGGCCAGAGCACAGTCAGACATTGAGCAGACCCCTTGCTCAGATGTGACAGGAAACACATAAGCCTTCTTGCCACAGCTGACCAGGAGCCAGCTAATCATGAGTCACTAAAGCCATGGGCAGACGACACTGTTAAAATATATATAATATATAATAATATAAAGAACAACAAGGTAACTCCAGAAAAAAGTGGCAGCTCTACAACTACAAGATCTTAACTGACCAATAAAGAGGAATTAGTAGGAAGCAACACCAAAAATACCTTTATGATGATCATTGAAGCCCTCAAAAAGATATGAAAAATTTCCTTAAAGAAATAGAAGAAAATACAACCAAAAATTGGAAGAGATGAACAAATCTGTGAAAGAAACATGCCAGGAACTAAAAACTGAAATATAAGCAATAAACAAGGCACATAATGAGGCAAAGATGGAAATAGAAAACCTGAAGTAAAAAGCTGGAACCACAAATACAAATATAAACAACACAATTCAAGAGATGGAAGATAGAATCTCTGAAGTGGAAGACTCAATTTCTCAAATAGATACATCAGTCAAAGAAAATACTAATACCAAAAAAGCCATAACACAAAATGTTCAGGAAATCTGGGACACCATGAAATGACCTAACTTGAGAATTATATGAATAAAAGAAGGTGAAGAATGCCAGCTCAAAGGCACTGATAATGTATTTAATAAAATCATAGAAGAAAACTTAACTTGAATAAGGATATACCTATAAAGATACAAGAAGCTTATAGAACACCAAATAGATATGATGCCTCCCCAAAAAAATGTCAGCACACCACAGTAGAATCAAGCTACAAAACATACAGAACAAAGAAAAAATTTTAAGAGCGTAAAAGAAAAGAGGCAACTTACCTTTAAAGGCAGACCAAAAACAGTAACATCTGACTATTCAATGCAAACAATGAAAGCTAAAAGGGCTTGGTCAGAAGCTATACAGATGCTAAAAGAGTATGGCTGCCAAACTAGAATACTATACCCTGCAAAATTATCAATCACCATAGATGGAGTAAACAAGATATTTCATGACAAAAACAGAATGAAAAAATACCTATCCACAATTCCATCAATACAGAAAGTATTAGAAGGAACACTCCAACCTAAGGACCACAGATACACCCATGAAACCACAAACAGTCAAAAACCCCACAGAAGAATACCCCAGAGAAAGGAAATACAAATAAGTAACCACCAAAAATGGCATGAAATATCAATCAGTGGTCACTAATATACCTTAATATCAATGGACTCAACTCTCTTATAAAATGACACACACTAACAAGATGGATACAAAAAGAGAAGCCATCCTTCTGTTGCCTACAAGAAACACACCTCAACCACAAAGACAGACACAGGCTCAGAGTAAAGGGTTGAGAAAAGAATTTGTAGTCAAATGGTTCTAAGAAACAAGCAGGGGGTTGCCATCCTAATATATCTAACAAAGTAGACTTTAAGGTAAAAGCAATTAAAAGGGACCAAGAAGGACATTGCTTATTCATCACAGGAAAAATTGATCAAGAGCAGATTTCAATCCTGAATATTTATGCCCCTAATATAAGGGCAGCTACCTATGCAAAAGTAACACTACTAAAGCTCGAATCTTATAATCAATTCCCACACCCTAATAGTTGGAGACTTCAATACCCCACTTTCAACCCTGGATATGTCATCAGGGAGACTCAACAGAGAAATAAGGAGTCTAACAGAGGTTATGATGCAAATGGATTTAATAGATAACTAATGATGCTTCAACCCAAATGCAAAGGAATATACATATTTCTCATCTCCTCATGGAACTTTTTCCAAAATTGACCACCTAATTGGTCATAAAGAAAATAGCAACAGATACCAAAAAATGAAAATAATCCCTTGTAACATATCAGACTACCAGGGCCTAAAGTTAGAATTCAAAAACATTAAAATTCAAAGAAAGCCTACCAAGTAATGGAAACTAAACATCGCTCAGCTGAACCACCTCTGGGTCAAGGAAGAAATTAAGAAAGAAATCAAAGTCTTCCTAGAATTTAATGAAAATGAATCCACAATGTACCCAAACTTGTTGGACACAATGACAGCAGTCTTAAGAGTAAAATTCATAGCGCTAGATGCCTATATGAAAAACCTTGAGAAATCCCACAATAGAGACCTAACAGCTCAGCTGAAAGCCTTAGAACAATTAAAATAAACTCACCTAAAAGGAGTAGATGGCAAGAAATAATCAAACTTAGAGCTGAAATCAATACAATTGAAACTAAAAGAACAATACAAAGAATCAACGAATCTATGAGTTGCTTCTTTGAGAAAGTTAACAAGATAGATAAGCACTTAGCCAAACTAATCAAAAAGCAGAGAGAGAATGTTCAAATCAACAAAATCATAAATGAAAAGGGGGACATAACAACAGACCCACAGGAAATACAGAGAATTATCAGATCATATTTTGAAAATCTGTATTCCACAAAATGTAAAAACCTAGAAGAAATGGACAGCTTTCTGGACAGGTACCATCTACCCAAATTAAATGAAGATCAGATTAATTACCTAAACTGGCCTATAACCCTTAAGGAAATTGAAGCTGTCATTAAAAACCTCCCCCAAAATAAACCTGGTCCAGATGGTTTCAGTGCCGAATTCTACCAGACATTCAAAGAAGAATTACTACCGTTACTCCTCAAACTATTTCATACAGTAGAAAATGAAGGAATATTGCCAAATTCCTTTTATGAGGCCACAATCACCCTAATAACCAAGCCACTCAAAGACATAACAAAGAAGGAGAATTACAGACCAATTTCTCTCATGAATATTGATGCGAAAATCCTCAACAAAAATTTGGCAAAACATATACAAACATGTATAAAAGATATCATCCACCATGACCAAGTAGGCTTCATCCCAGAAATATAGGGCAGGTTTAACATACGAACAACTGTAAATGTTATCCATCATATAAACAATCTAAAGGAACAAAACCACATGATCATATCCTTAGATGTGGAAAAAGCCTTCGACAAAATCCAACACTCCTTCATGACTGAAGCCCTGGAGAGATCAGGAATACAGGGAGAATACCTGAATATAATTAAGGCGATTAACAAGAAGCTCACAGCCAGTATAAAACTTAATGGAGAAAAACTCAAAGCAATTCCACTAAAGTCAGGAACTAGGCAAGGATGTTCTCTCTCCCCTTACCTATTCAATATGGTTCTCAAATTTTTAGCTCAAGCAATAAGGGAATGAAAAGAGATTAAGGAGTTACAAATTGGAAAAGAAGAAGTGAAGCTATCTCTATTTGCAGATGATATGATTGTATACATAAGTGACCCACAAAATTCTTCCAAGGAACTGCTACAGCTGATAAACACCTTCAGCAATGTACCAGGATACAAGATTAACTCAAAGAAATCAGTAGCCCTTCTATACACTAAAGATAGAAGAGGTAAAAAAGAAATAAGGGAACTATTACCCTTCATTTTAGCTGCAAATAGCATTAAATACCTTGGAGTACCTATAACCAAAGAAATAACAGACCTATTTGACAAAAATTTTAAATCATTGAAGAAAGAAATTGAAGAGGATATCAGAAAATAGAAAGCACTCCCATGTTCCTGGATCAGTAGGGTCAACATAGTAAAAATGGCAATTCTACCAAAGACAATTTACAGATTCAATGCACTGCCCATCAAAATCCCAACACAATATTTTTTGGACCTAGAAAGAACAATACTCAATTTCATTTGGAATAACAGAAAGCCGAGATTTCCAAAACAATTTTACTCAACAAAAAAACCTCAGGTGTTATCACCATCCCTGAATTCAAGTTATACTATAGAGCTACAGTAATAAAAACAGCCTGGTACTGGCATAAAAACAGACTTGTGGACAAATGGAATAGAATTGAGGATCCAGACATTAACTAAAAAACCTATGAATACCTGGTCTTTGACAAAGAGGCCCAAAACATTCAATGGAAATAAGATAGTATATTTAAAAATGGTATTGACATAGCTGGATGGAAGTGTGTAGAAAAATGCAAATAGATCTGAGTCTGTCACCCTGCACAAAACTCAAATCCAAGTGAATCAAAGACCTTAACTTAAACCCAACCACATTGAACATGATAGAAAAGAAAGTGGAAAATACACTTCTACAAATTGGCACAGGTGACCACTTCCTAAATATAACACCAGTGGCACAGGCACTAAGACCAACAATCAATAAGTGGGATCTCCTGAAGCTGGGCAGCTTCTGCAAAGCCAAGGACACTGTCAACAAGACAAAATGCCAGCCTACAGAATGGGAAAAGATTTTCACCAACCCTACAAGTGATAGAGGACTGATCTCTAAGATATATAATGAGCTCTAGAATTTAGAGCCCCAAACCTTGAATAACCCTATCAAAAAATGGAGTACAGATCTAAAAAGGAAATTCTCAGCAGAGGAACTACGAATGGCTGAAAGACACCTGAAAAAGTGCTCTTCATCTTTAGCCATCAGAGACATGCAAATCAAAACAGATTTGAGATACCACCTAACACCTGTTAGATTGGCTAAGATAAAAGGCACAGATGAAAGCCTATGTTGGAGAGGATGTGGAACAAGGGGAACACTCCTCCATTGTTGTTGGGAGTGTAAGCTTGTTCAGGTACTTTGGAATGCAATATGGAGGTTTCTCAGAAAATTTAGAATCAATCTCCCCAAGGACCCAGCAATACCAATTCTGGGTGTATACCCTAAGGAAGCAAATTCACACTCCAAAGGTATTAGCTCAACTATGTTCACAGCAGCATTATTTGTAACAGAAAGAACCTGGAAACAACCTAGATGTCCCTCAACTGACAAATGGATTAACAAACTGTGGTACATCTACACAATGGAATACTACTCAACAGTAAGGAAAAATGATATCCTAAAATTCGCAGGCAAATGGTTGGATTTGGAGAATATCCTCCTGAGCGAGGTATCACAACCTCAGAGAGATAAGCAGGGGATGTACTCAATCACTAGTGGTCTCTAAACAAACAAACAAGAAAAAAAAATTCAGAGGGAAAGCTGAACACAAAGAAAATATATGTGTAGCAATCTTATTTGTATTTCCACCCTTGATAAGCCATGCTTATGATTCTTATCCTCTGTATAGTTATTGTTAACTCTTCCGCATTTTAAATTCTTTTTACTGTTTTTTTTCTTTTTTTTTGATAAATACAAAATAAAGGAGGAAAAAAATAAAAAAAAGAAAGAAAGAAAGCCAAATATGTCCAAGCGGCAAACCACAACCACTGAACAGCTTGGGATCAGAAACACCCTGGACTGACCCTTCAAACCCCAGTCCAACTATAGGAACACCTGACTAACTCTTGAAGGAGGATGGACAAAATGGATTTGGCCAGGAGTGGAGACTGATCCAAACATTATTGGGTCAGTGGGACCATAGGACTGTCTGTTCCCTGCCCAGGGCGGGGATGGGGAGTTGCAGAGAAGAAAAATGAGCTGATGTGGTGGGAGGGGGAAGGGACCTTGAGTAAGGATAAACAGGGATGGAAAAAAAATTCAGAGGGAAAGCTGAACACAAAGCAAATATATGTGTGTCAATCTTATTTGCTTTATCACCCTTGATAAGCCATGCTTATAATTCTTATAATCTTTAAAGTTATTTTTAATTTTTCAGCATTTTAAATTCATTTTACTGTTATTTTGATAAATACAAAATAAATAAAGAAAAAAAAAAAGAAAAACCTACAGAAATCCCATTCTAGAGACCTAACAGAGAAGCTGAAAGCCTTAGAACAATTAGAAGGAAACTCACCTAGAAGTAGTAGATAGCAGGAAATATTCAAACTTAGAAGTGAAATCAATACAATTGAAACAAAAGGAAAAATACAAAGAATCAATGATTCTAAGAATTGGTTCTTTTAGAAACTCAACAAGATAGTTAAGCCCTTATCCAAACTAATCAAAAAGCAGAGAGAGTGTATCCCAATAAACAAAATCAGAAATGAAAAGGGGGACATAACAGCAGACCCCCAGGAAATACAGAGAATTATCAGATCCTATTTTGAAAATCTGTATTCCACAAAAATGGAAAACCTAGAAGAAATGGACAGCTTTCTGGACAGGTGCCATCTACCAAAATTAAATGAAGATCAGATTAATTACCTAAACAGGCCTATAACCCTTAAGGAAATCAAAGCAGTCATTAAAAGCCTCCCCAAAATTAAAACCCCTGGTCCAGATGGTTTCTGTGCAGAATTGTACCCGACATTCAAAGAAGAATTATTATCGTTACTCCTGAAGATATTTCACACAGTAGAAACTGAAGGAATATTGCAAATACCTTTCTTGAGCCACAATTTCCCTAATACGCAAGCCACTCAAAGATAAAACAAAGAAGAAGTACAGACCAATTTCCTTCATGAATATTGATGCCAAAATTCTCAACAAAATTTTAGCAAACCATATATTACAATATATACAAAATATCATTCATCATGACCAAGTAGGCTTCATCCCAGAAATGCAGGGCTGGTTTAACACATGAAAACCTTAAAAATTATCCATCATTTAAACAAACTAAAGAAACAAAACCACATGATCATATCCTTAGCCTATGACAAAATCCAACACTCCTTTAGGATTAAAGACCTGGAGAGATCAGGAATACAGGGAGAATACCTAAATATAGTAAAGGCGATTTACTAGAAGCCAACAGCCGGCATCAAATTTAATGGGGAATTCTCAAAGCAATCCTACTAAAATCAGGAACTAGACAACAATGTCATCTCTTCTCTTATCTATTCAATATAGGTCTCAAAGTTTTAGCTAAAGCAATAAGAGAATGAAAATAGACTAAGTGGATACAAATTGGAAAAAAAGAAGTGAAGCTATCTCTATTTGCAGATGATATGATTGTATATGTAAGTGACCCACAAAATTCTTCCAAGGAAATGCTACAGCTGATAATCACCTTCAGCAATGTAGCAGGATACAAGATTAACTCAAAGAAATCAGTAGCCTTTCTATACACTAAAGATAGCAGAGCTTAAAAAGAAATAAAGGAAATATTACCCTTCATTATAGCTACAAATATTATATACCTTGGAGTAACTATAACCAAAGAAGTAACAGATCTATTTGACAAAAAATTTAAATCATTGAAGAAAGAAATTGAAGAGGATATGAGAAAAAGGAAAGCTCTCCCATGTTCCTGGATAGGTAGGATCAACATAGTAAAAATTGCAATTCTACCAAAAGCAATCTACAGATTCAATGCACTGCCCATCAATATCCCAACACAATATTTTTTTGGACCTTGAAAGAAAAATACTCAACTTCATTTGGAATAACAGGAAAGCCTGAATGGCCAAAACAATTTTGCTCAACAAAAGATCTTCAGAAGGCATCACAATCCCTGATTTCAAGTTATACTATAGAGCTACAGCAATAAAAAGAGCCTGGTTCTGGCATAAACACAGACTTGTGGATCAATGGAATAGAATTGAGGATCCAGACATTAACCCAAAAACCTATGAACACCTGATCTTCCACAAAGAAGCCCAAAATATTCAATGGTAAAAGGATAGTATATTTAACAAATGGTGTTGGCATAGCTGGATGGTAGTGTGTATAAAAATGCAAATAGATCAAAGCCTGCCACTCTGCACAAAACTCAAATCCAAGTGGATCAAAGACTTCAACATAAACAAAGTCACTTTAAAATTGAAATTGGCAAATGCACATCTATGAATTGACACAGGTGACCATTTCCTAAATTTACCACCAGTGGCACAAACACTAAAATCAACAATCAATAAGTATGATCTCCTGAAACTGAGAAGATTCTGTAAAGCAAAGGACACTGTCAATAGGACATAACAACAGCCTTCAGAATGTGAAAAGATTTTTACCAAACCTACAAGTGATAGAGTATTGATCTCTAAGATATATACAGAACTCAGAATTCTAGAGACCAAAACTTTGAATAATCCAATGAAAAAATTGGGTTCAGATCTAAAAACGGAATTCTCCACAAAAAAATTGCGAATGGCTGAAAGGTACTTGAAAAAGTGCTCATCTTCTTTAGCCATCAGAAAAATGCAAATCAAAACAACTTTGAAATACCACCTGACACCAGTCTGATTGGTGAAGATGAAAGAAAAAGATGACACCCTATGCTGAAGAGGTTGTGGAGAAAGGAGAACACTCCACTATTTTTGGTGGGAGTATAAGCATGTTCAGCCACTTTAGAATGCAGTATGACAGTTTCTCAAAAATTGAGAATCAATCTGCCCAATAACCCAGCAACACCACTTCTGGGTGTATACCCTAAAGATGCACAGTCACACTCCAAAGGCATTAGCTCAACTATGTTCATAGTGTTGTTATTTGTAATAGCAAGAACCTGGTAAAAACTAGAAGTCCCTCAACTGAAGAATGGATTAACAAACTGTGGTACATCTACACAATGGAATACTACTCAGCAGTAAGAAAAAATGATATCCTAAAATTTGCAGGCAAATGGATGGATTTGGAGAAAATCATCCTGAGCGAGGTATCACAAACTCAGAAAGATAAGCAGGGGATGTATTCACTCATTAGTGGTCTCTAAACAAACAAACAAGAAAAAAAGCCAAGCTTGCCCAAGCTGTAAAGCACAATCACTGAACAGCTTGGGATCAGAAACACCCTGGACTGACCCTTCAAACCCCAGTCCAACTATAGGAACACTTGACTCACTCTTGAGGGAGGGGGACAAAAGTGGAGACTGAAGTAAGCATTATTGGGTCAGTGGGATCATGGAACTGTCTGCTGCCTGCCCAGGGAGGGGATGGGGAGTTGTGGAGAAGAAGAAATGACCTGATGTGGCAGGAGGGGGAAAGGACCTTGAATAAGGATATACAGGGATAGAAAAAAAAATTCAGAGGGAAAGCTGAACACAATGTAATTTTATGTGCAGCAAACTTATTTGCATTATCACCCTTGATAAATCATGCTTATGATTTTTATTTACTTTATAGTTATTGTTAACTTATTAGCATTTTAAATTCATTTTACTGCTTTTCTTGATAAATACAAAATATATAAAGGAAAAAAACAACTTGGTATTGGCCTACAAAGAGATATATTGATGAAGATAATCAAATTGAAGTTCTTGATATTAATTCACATACTTTTGAACATTTGATTTTTTACAAATAAGTAAAAAATATTCAATGGACAAAAATAAAGCGTCTTCAACAAGTGGTGCTTGTATGACTGCATGGTGGCATGTAGAAAATTGCAAATAGATCAGTCTCTATCACCCTGCACAAAATTCAAGTCAAAGTGGATCAAACGCCTTAATATAATACCAGTAAAACTCAATATGATAAATAAAAAAAAGTGAAATATACCCTGGAACACATTGGTAGAGGACACCTCTTGTTAAATATAACACCAGTAGCACAGACACTAAAACGATAATTAATAAGTGGGACCTCCTAAAAATGAGAAGCTTTTGTGATGCAAAGTACATGGTCAAAAAGAGAATGTACCTGCTTACAGAATGGGAAAAGATTTCAACAATACTATCTCTGACCAAGGGATGACCTTTAAGATATATGAAGAACTAAAAAAACCTAAATATATAAAAAAACAAATAATCAGGTTCAAAATGGGGTACAGATATCAACAGAGAATTCTCAACAAAAGCATCTGGAAAGGCTGATGGATGATTGAGAAATTGCTCAACATCCTTAGGTATTATAAAAATGCAAAACTGAAATACCATCTAACACCTGTCTGAATGGCTTAGACCTGTAAAACTAATAACAGGCTGCTGGAGGGGATGTGGGATAAAGGAAACACTCTTCTATAGCGGGTGAGAATATAAACTTTTACAAACAGTATCAAAATCAATATGGGGTTTAAAAAAGTGGGAACCAATCATCTTAATTATCCAGCTATACCACTCTTAAGCATATGCCCAAAGAATTTACATTTTTACCTGAAGGACATTTGCTCAAGTATGTTCATAGCAACAAGAACCTGAAAATCTAGATGTCCCTCAACCAAAGAATAGATTAAAGAAATGTTGTATATTTGCTAAAAAAGGGATGGGAATAGAACATGAGGGAATAAGATGGTTGAGCCAGGGAAAGGATTGAGAGGGACAACAATTGATAGAGGTAGCTATGTGGGGCTAGAGTGAAAGCAGACATTATGGATATACACAAGAACTTACAAATATGACCCCAGCTAAGACTCTAAGAAATAATTGAGAGGCTACCTAAACTGACTTTTCCCTATAATTAAATTGAGAACCATCATAATTGTGAAAACTTCATCCAGAAACTGATGGAAGCAGATGCAGAGATCCACAGCTAAGTACTGTGTCAAGCTCCCATTTTTGGCTAAGAGAGAGATGAGGGATGATATGAGCAAGAGGATCAAAATCATTATGAAGAAACACACAGGAATGGCTGATTGTACCTATTGTTAGCTCACTAATTCTGAACTGCCAGTTTGGAACCTCTATGTGACTAAACTAGGCCTTAGGAATGTGAATAACACCTGCATGGCATGGGCATTTTATGGGGCCTCTGACAGTGGAACCAGAATTTATTCCTACACATAAACTGGGTTCTTGGAGTCCATTTTCTTTAGAGAAACTTCTTGCTCAGTCTTGATACCAGGGGAAGGACTTGATCCTATCTGAACTTGACATAATAAATTGTATTAAATTACTCTGTCAGTCCTTACTCTACCTGAAAAAAACAGATTGGGGGAATTGTTGGGGAAAGCTGGAAGATGCCTGGGACAAAGAAAGGGAAAAGAAATGGTGGTGGGTATGTTAAGAAAACATTTAAATTAAAAATTGAGAAATCTATTTTTGAGATTATTTTAGATGCATAATATCTTCATAAATCCCATGATATATCTGAGTTTCTCTTTGCCTTTATTGTACCTCCTATGTCAATGCTATAAAGAATAATCTGACTTACCTTTTTCTTTGTCTACTGTCTTGCCTGTGCTCACATTCCAGGGCTCTTGAAATTGTTGAAGAGAGTTGATCAGGTTTGGTTTTGACATGTAAGACCTTTGTATTTGAAGAGACATATTACTCTTTCTGGTAGTAATTATAGTAGTACATTGGTTTCTAGTACACCACTATACACATTAAATAAGAAGTTTAAGTTTCTAAATTTCCTAATTGTCATCTGCTGATATTTTAAAATATTCAAAAACACATTTGTTAATATTTATAACTTGGGTTTCTTTACAAATTACTACTGAATATTAATTCAAGTACTGAAAAACATTAAGATACAGATCATAATTTAATCTATGAAGTAACTAACTGAAAGATAAAATGTCCTATTGAAAATTTGAAAATTCTTTTCAGCATTAGGACACATGAATATAATGCCAATATAATGTTAAATGTCGTGCTTTATGTGATGAATTCCAAGTTATGATTGATTAAATTAGCATGTGTATGTCAATAAAATAACCAAACCACACAGTAAAACATAAGTAAATAAAATAACCATAGTAAACAAGAAATTATGAAAGAAAAATGAACTCACCCGCAGAGACCAGGTTGCTATAGTTCTCTAACATGACATTTCTGTACAAAGCCCTTTGTTCCAAATCTAGATATGCCCATTCCTCTTGAGAGAAATCTATGGCCACATCCTCAAATGTCAATATGCCCTGTTATGAAAGATAATGGTTGTATCATGTTCCAAGGCCAAAAAATCTTTCCTTCAACTAAGATATCACAAGAAAAGTAAAAAAATTTATGTTTTTATGATAGCATTATTTTTAAAATATATTCTGAATTATAGTTTATAATAACAAAGCTTTATCCTTGAAATCTGAAAGTTCAAATGCCGTGAGAGTAATATAGTTTTAGATTTATTGGCTGCAATGAGATGTGTTGTTGTAGACAAAGTCAGTGTGAATAACAAGTCAAAGCCTTCTATTCCTAACCAAAATGGTTGTTGGTGTAATAGTTGGCTGGAAAGTTATGAACTGTGCCAATACATCCATAGCTGAATACACTCCCAAGATTACATTGTGGAGCAATAGGCAGAACTGCCATATTCAATAAAGAAGCAGAGTTTTTCTAGTCCATGGCTCCAGTGACATTAGTAGGAAAAACCAGGAAAGAACTGACTCCTATACCCATACATTGACACTATATGTGCAGTGAGCTTGGGAGGGATTTGCTGCTAAGACTTTATTATATGCTAAGAACACTATGGACAAACAGATAAGCAACAAGTGCAGCCAGTAGATTGAATAGATGATGAAGGCCATGCTGTTTTGAAGTTGACTCTCTGAAGCTTTAGTATTCCATGTATACATCAAGGAAACCAGAAGAATGTGAGCAATAATATTCATCACAACTTTAACAAGAAACTGACAACAGCAACAAAAGAAATTAATTAAAATGTTCTACTGACTGCAATCCCACAAGTCCTGTTTTCAGGTTTAATTTGTAATCACAAACTGTATCTTGTCCTTCAGCACAGTTTACTATGTAAGGCATCACAAGGAAAGATTAAAGTTAAAAAAGCCCTGCTATTTCATTCTCCCATTGACAATGTAATATTTTATTTATTTTACTTTCCATATTCTATATCTATAATTTTCCAACATGTTCACTAGTGTACTTACATATCTTAATTATTTTTCATTAATTTTTATGTTCTTATATTTTTAATTTATGTTTTATGGCCTTTCTGTGTCTTATAATGAACTGTTGTCTTTTGTTTTATTCCTGTATTTTCCTTACCATTTCGACATTCTCTTCCATACATCTTTGACATCCTTTTCTCTAATTTTAGCTGTAGTTTCCAAATGCTCTGGATATAATAACCACTGTAGATCCTAAGCATATTGCAACTGTTTAGTTTTATCTATATTTTTCTCCTTGGATTATTATTAGTGGGTTTAATACTGATTTCTGTTATCAAAAATGACCTTTTATTCTGATATTATAAATCACTTTTAAGGCATCCTTTCGTCTTGTTACTTTGTCAATTCAAAGGTTCTAAAACAATTGGGACATTTATAAATAATATTTATATATAATGCAATTGGTGTTCAATGTTGCTCTATAAATTAGTAATCAACCCTATTTGTTGGAAAAAAAACCACATGTCCTAGTGTAAGTAGTTTTTGAATGCTCAATCCTAAGTGGGACAGCATTATTACTTTCAAAAGACAAAGAATATTACAAAGGAGGTATTATAAAATTTATTGGAGCAAGAGGTTATGGAAGGGAAATTTTAAATTCAGTGTTCTGGATATAGGACTTCCATGTTCTAGATATGAGATAACACATATGAACTAAAAACAGATGTGTATAGCTTGAAATTTTTTGTAGAAAATAAAAAACTTCATTGTTCTTTTCTGGAGAAAAGAGGGATTTACAAGGCCACACAATACTTTGAGACTCAATTGACCTCAAATGTTTGATTGTAGAGCAGAAGTAATTTTCTTCAGTGTAGTAGTCACTAGTAAATTGGAGGTGCTAGAGTAAATAGTTCCATAACTAATTTCATACACAAACCTTTTAAATTTTAGTGTGTCTCACACAAAAAAGAACAGGAACATATGAGAGTTACTAACTGGTTAAAAACAAATCAATTAGGTTTTGTATTTCTTTTTTTTTTTGTAAGCTCAGTGATTTTCTTTTTATTTTTTCAAGAAAAAGGGGCTTAATTTTCTAAAAAAAAAAATGTGAAATAGAGCAACAAGGAAAAAATGAAGTATGTCACAATGCTATTGTGTAGACTAAATAGTGTTGAGATCAAATGAACAGCAGAAGACTACATTAATGTAATCTTCAGATTCCAAGCTGTTTAGTGATTGTGGTTTGAAGGTTTCATGGTTGTATTGGATAATATATATTCAAGAAATAAACTCTAGATATGTACATTCAAACTGTAGGAACAATAGTTGCCCTTCCAAACAGCTTCTCAAAGTCAGATCTACACTAAAATCAATAGCTGGTATATTTACAACAAAAACAAATCTAAAAGCTATATCCTTGATTAACATAGACTCAAAAGTACTAAACAATATAGCTAAAGCTATTCAGATATTTAGAATAAAGATAATATGTACATTTCTTATATATGGATACCTTTTCACTTTCTATGAAGACATGATGCTTTATTAGAAAATATATGGTGAATATAAATATCGGTCATAAATATAAAACTACATATTCTACTTTACAACCTGTACACAACTCACTGTGCAAGGAGACATGGAGTTGCTGCTTACACAGAGTCTTCACCATTACCTGCCAGCATTTTTGTGATATAATTTTACTCTGCACTTTATCAAATGAGAAACAAAACCACCCAGCCAGTTACAAATGTTTTCATCTAAATGCTGTCCTGCCTGCAAGAAATGTCAATGCAATGATGGTTAAAAAATTGAAAAAAAAAATGTGGGAGTAACCAACCAGTACCTGATTGAAAATAAGACTTACTTATCTTACAGGATGAAACTCAGAGTGAACAGTGCTTCGATGACCAACTACCTGAGAATATATCTTCCTAGTACCTATAGTAAAACCAAACACTGCTATACTAAAACAACACAGCAACAACAAAATTACCATTAAATAACTCCTGATTGCACAATTGTCATTACACAACAATCATAGATCAGAGCCTTGCTCAATGATCATCAGAAAAGCCCCCTTTTGTAGCAGATGAAAACAAATACAGAGATCACAATTTCACAGTTGTTGGAGTTCTAGTGCTGAAGGAGGAGTGAACACATGCTCTAATCACAAATCCAGAAGCAATCTCCAATTGATAACCACTTGCAAATGAAAATTTAGTTTTCTCCAAGGTGTCTCACTGAGGAGTCAAACTGCTCTTTAAGGTAACCTTAATTCTTAGTGGAAGACAGACAACATCACACAAATTCATTACTATCTTTGACATTTCTATTTCTCCTATTATGTCAAGACTTTAGCATTTTTAAATTCTTTTTTATATTTCAATATGACTTATTTTAATGAATTTACATTTCATCTTCCTATCTTTATATATTACATTTATATACAGATATATATTATGGCTTCTATTTAAACATTTCCATGGATTTTTTGGTTATATGAGGTGTGCCTCTATGTCTCTATCTGTTTTATTTTGGTTATTTAGGAGTCTTTCTCCTTTGTGTTTTGTTTCATTATAGTACATTCATTTTGGTTTTACACATTACAAAATTATATTATGTTTATCATGTTACATATATTATATAAATTTCATTTCTTATACTATATTGTTAATTTATGTTTTTTATCATCTTTTAGAATCCTTTTTATTTTCAAGTAAGAGACATCAAGAGGGTAAATGTATATTGAAGGAAAGTTGTGGAGAAACTGTGAGTAGTAAAGAAAAAAAGAACATAATCAGAATATAATATATCAGGGAAAAACTTTTTTCCCTGATTTATTATATGATATAATATATATATATAAACATAAAGTACAGCCATTTTTTATAAATTTTCACAGGTAAGCAACAGAGAATGTATAGTGAAGGGCATGAGATTCTCCTTTTCCTGTACAGTGGACCAAAGCAAAACAATGAGCATAATGTTAAGTTTTTGCATAAGATGTGATGGTTGATTCACATTATTTGTTCAAGAATATAAAATAACCATAGCTCATCACAGGAATTCAACATAACACTGTGATTTTTAGTCTATCTTCGTCAGAGAATGAAACACTATATATAAAACAAGGCATAGAAGTGAGAAAATAATTATCTCAGTAGTGATAACCTTTGTCATACAGCATTGATACATTTGAATTTAGTGAGCATCAATACATTGAGATAAAGTGATGAGATGACCACAAATGAATACATCAAAAGGGATGATATAAATTTAAATCCTAAGAAAGTATCACATAAAGTGTCCATTAATAATTCTAACAATGATATATATATATACACATATATATATATGCAAATCCTCTGTTGAGTAAGAGAATATGGGCTTTGCTTTGTAACATGCAATATGCTTAGGAAATACAACAATGAGTAACATAAATATAATTAATATTTGAGCTGTAATCATATAAAAACCCTTCTAACACTAAATTTTTCTGGTAAGAGTAAACCTAAGAATTACCACTTGTAGACAGGAGGATATTTTAAGAAATGATGCCAATAATGAGCCTTGTAAAGACCAAGAAAGTCATAATTCTTGATAGGGAATCAAATATTAATACTTTTAAATGACAGATATGTAATCAAAGTTGAAATCCCTTAACAAATATTCTGGAACAGTGTAAATGAACGTGCATTAAAAGAACTGTGTTTCATGGCTATAACAAACAGGTTTCCAACTAAGAGTGAGTTTTTTTTATTTGTTCATCAATTCCTAATAAAATCCCATGATTAAAAAAAAAGAAACCAATAAACAATATTGTTAACAGATCAGTAAACATCACCAGCTTTGTTCTAAGTTCAAGCTACATATATCTGCCACATTGTGGACTCTCAAATATTTACATATTTAGGTTTTGGGTCTAGGAAAGTAGGCCATTTATATTTCTATGTTTTTACAAGTATGAATTATGCTAAGAATATATTCCATGCATTAGAATGTACACTTTCATAGGACAGTGAAGAAATAGAACTCTCAGACGGAATCCATGCCATACATTTTCACTTCCTCTTGATATCTGAGGCCTTAGCACTGTAGGAATTGAGTATCAACAAGTTTCCATATTTATCTGACACAATGGAAACTTCAGAAATAAAAAAATTCTGTGAAATTAGAATGTATGTCCTGGTAAAATTGAGCTGGAAAAAACAGAATAGAGAAAAGTACTCAATCTCTAAACAATATGTGTTTAAGACTCAATAATGACACTCATAAGAAGAAAATTCAAGCAAAATTCACTAGAAATGAACTATTTATGCAAGAAAATGAGAAGCATAAATGCAAAGGTCTACAATACAAATGTGTAATCTTTTAGATAGAATAAAGCATCGCCTCTGAGTAGAGACATACTCACAATAGACTTTGCCATCTCTTCTTGAGGCTCTCCTCTGAGTTTTTGTTTCAGGGAAAATCACTTGCTTTATTATCTGTTAGAATCTCTCTTGAGGATTTTTAAAAAGAATTAACAAAACCCACTTCACCTGTTACCAGTGCTCTTACAGTCTGCTTAGCCTCAGAGAGCAGGAGAGAGCCCACTCCTGTTTTTGTCATGTTGATACTCAAGAAACTAAGTTGTATACAGAGAAGAAAATGTTGAGATTCTTGATGTGTTCTGGTTTTCTGTTGAGCTTTCAAGATCTGCAGTGAATGTTAGGACTATAGTGACCTATTCCTCCCAACCCAGGCAGAGCAGAGCCAGGGAAACAAAGCCTGAACTCACTGTCAGCCAGAAATCATTGTGACTGATTACAATCCTCACCTTGTTTTCACTGACAATATTCATTAAGATGTTGGGGCTGATGCTTAGATTAGCAGATGTAGGCTGTGAATAAAGCACAAGTAAAAGCAATTTCATCAAATGGCTCTGGAGTCTTAATTGACAGCCTGAGTTGAGAACTGTTTAGGAAAGTTAACACTTAGGCTGCCTTTTGTATCTGAATTGTCAATGAAATGGACTGAATTAACATGAAAGAGCTAGCTAGCAATATATCTGAGCCAATGGTCAATCTTCATAAATTTAATACAAGCTTTCTATGTGTTACTTTGGGACTACAGGTCCAGATCTTGGGCCGAGTCTGAAACAGAAATTTCTTAATACAAGTGGCACACTAACATTGGTCACATACACTCACATAAATCCGGAGAAAGATTAAAAAGAATTCTAGAGCACAGAATCAAACCAAAAACAGGTCCTGAGTTGTGTCTCTCATGTGAACCATGGTAGACACTTGCCCCGGAATTGTGTTAGATTTTGAGCTACAAAAATGGCAGGCTTTTGGAATGCAGCTACTACAGAAGGCAAGTTCTTGAAGTCTCACAGGAGCCTTAATGTAAACAACAAGCTGCATATGATGGGTTTACTTTTGGTTTATATAGACAATTGGGGAACAGAGTCAAAGACTGCTGCTGAACTGAGCTAATGCTTTTGAGGTGTGAATGTACCTCTTTAGGATACATGCCGAATAGTGGTATTGCTGGATCTTTGAGGGGATTGATTCCCAGCTTTCTGAGAAACCCCCATACTCCATTCCAAAGTTGCTGATGAAGCTTACACTCCCACCTACAAAGGAGGAGTGTTCCCCTTGCTCAATATCCTCTCCAGGATAGTCTGTCATCTATGTGTTTAATCTTAGCCATTCTGACATGTGTAAGTGTTATCACAAGTTTGTTTCGACTTGCCTTTCTCTGATGGCTAAAAATGTTGAGCACTTTTTCATGTGCCTTTCAACCATTTTTAATTCTTCTGCTTAGAATTCCCTTTTTAGTTCTGAACTTCATTTTTTAAATGAGTTATTAAGGGTTTGAGGATCCAGCGCTCTACATATTTTTGAGCTTTTCCTCTGTCACTTGTAGCATTGATAAAAATCTTTTCTCATTCCTGAGGCTGTCATTGTGTTATTGACTGTATTTTTGGCCTTGGAAAACTTCTCTATTTCAGGAAGTCTCACTGATTGATTGTTGTTCTTAGTGTCTGTGGTACTGGTATTATATTTAAAAAATGGTCACCAGAGCCAATGTGTTGGAGGACATTTCCCACTTTTTTTGCTATCATGTGCAGTGTGGCTTGTTTTATGTTGAGGTCTTTGATCCACTTGGATTTAAGTTTTGTGTAACATGATAGGTTTGGATTTATTTTCATTTTTCTATGCAATACCATTCATTTATGCCAACACCATTTGTTGGAAATACTAATTTTCTTCCATTGAATACTTTTGGCCTCATTGTCAAAAATCAAATGTTCATAGGTGTGTAGGTTAATGTCTGAGGCTTCAATTCGATTCCACTAATCCACAAGTCTTTTTTTATTCCAGTACCAGCTGTTTTTATTACTGTATTTCTATAGTATAATTTGAAGGATAGTTATGCCTGAGGTTATTTTGTTGAGCAAAAATGTTCTGGCAATCACGGCTTTCCTATTATTCCGAATGAAATTGAGTATTTTTCTTTAAAGTTCTGTAAAAAATGGTGTTCAGATTTTGATGAGAATTACATTGTATCTGTATGATGCTTTTGGTTAGATTGTCAGTTTTACCATGTTAATCCTACCTATCCAGGAATATGAGAGATCTTTCCATTTTCTTATATTTTCTCCAATTTTTTTTTCTTCAGAGATTTAAATATTTTTCAAAAAGAACTGTTAATTCTTTGGTTGTAGTTACACCAAGATTATAATACATTCAAATATATCTATTTGCATGTATTATAAAGGGTGATATCCTGCTTATTTATTTTTCAGCCCTTTTATATTTAGTATATAAGAGGGCTACTGATTTCTTTAAGTTAATCATGTAATCTACTATGTGGCTGAAGTGTTTATCAGCTGTAGAATTTCCATGGTAGACTTTTGTGAGGCACTTATGTATACAATCATATCATGTGCAAATAGAGATAGTTTGACTTCTTCTTTTCCAATTTGTATCCCTTTATCTCCTTGTGTTCTCTAATTGCTTTAGCTAAAACTGCAAGAGCTACATTGAAGAGATAAGAGGAGAGGGGACCACTTGTATAGTTCCTGATTTTAGTGGGATTGTTTGAGTTTTCCTCCATTTAGTTTGATTTTTGCCGTCAACTTTTT
Source organism: Sigmodon hispidus (assembly GCA_004025045.1). Classification (NCBI taxonomy): domain Eukaryota; kingdom Metazoa; phylum Chordata; class Mammalia; order Rodentia; family Cricetidae; genus Sigmodon; species Sigmodon hispidus. Next base: position 22,010 of record PVIH01024154.1, read on the forward strand.
GTTACTTGCCTTTATTACATTCAGGTATTTTCCCTTTATTCCTGATCTCTCCGGGGCTTTTTTCGTAAATGAGTCTTAGATTTTGTCAAAGGATTTTTCAGCGTCCAAGGAAAATGTTCATGTGGGTCTTTTCCTTCAGTTTGTTTCTATGATGGGTGACATTTACAGTTTTTCATATGTTGAACCATCCCTGGCTTTGTGGGATGAAGTCTCCTTGATTATGGTGAATAACATTTTTTTTTCTCCGAGATCCATGGAGACAATAATAACACTTCACTCCAGAATTTTTCTAACTCAGCTGATTTTATAGGGAGCCTATTACTAACCATGAGTTACTTCAGAGCTTCAACCTGAGTGTCCTTACATTGAGAGGGAATATTGTGCATTGCCACACAATGAGGCAAATAATAAGTAAAGCAAAAGTATGTGTCAACCACAAATATCTTTTTCTTCATGGGGGTACTTCTGTGGATCATTATGCAACAGTCATATACTCACATTGTTATCTCTACTCAGTTTTGACTGTTTGGAATCAGACCTGAGTGTTATTTCTTAAATTGCCAACTATTATGTGGAAGTGCCTAATGAAACTGAGTAAGGATTTATGTGCCTTTCTAATACTTTATACATATGTACACAGACAAATTCTGAAAAGAAAACAGAGTGGCCTCTCAGTGACACCAAAGTGAACATAGAACATAGTGGTGCCAACTTTCCAACTCACCATGTCAGTGTGACTTCACACTGAGTGAAGAAAGGGTAGCAGGACTGGTGACCAGAGTGAAAGACACACTCACTCACAGTGAATATAGTGGTGACAACAGGCAAAATAAAAGACCAAATAATAACTGCAGCAAAAAAACAACAATACTAACCCAGACATACTCTAAAGCCATGGAAAGGCACATTTGGCTGGTGTGAGATGTTTTTGGTCCCTGCCAGTTTTCCATGAAGGATGGAACAAGAAGGTGCAAGATACAGTAACTTGTATTCTGAAAAAAAAGTTAAAACAAGTAAGCTCAATTTCTTCTAACAACCCAGGGAGAAGAGATTGCTTTGCTGACATCTACTGCAGTGGCATGGCTGATTCTCACTGGTCCAGGTCATCACACCTAATTACTCCACCTCTGTTGCCAAGACCCCAGTGAGACCCCAGGCTGGCTTATGAGAAAGTCATTACCTGAGGGGTTCTCTTGGCTTATAAAGAAGTGCTATGAACACATATTTTAAGGAACAAGTTGAAAATGGATTCAACTCACTGAAGCCAGGCTGTCCATTATCTTTTAGAAGCCCCTGGACCTATACATACCACAAGCATTCATCTGGGTTTTTATCTTAGCCATTCTGAGAGGTGTAG
>PVIH01024155.1:0-23364 GCA_004025045.1 Sigmodon hispidus
TTCTGGGTGTATACCCTAAAGAGGCACATTCACACTCCAAAGGTATTAGCTCAACTATGTTCATAGCAGCATTATTTGTAATAGCAAGAACCTGGAAACAACCTAGATGTCCCTCAGCTGAAGAATGGATTAACAAACTGTGGTACATCTACACAATGGAATACTACTCAGCAGTAAGAAAAAATGATATCCTCAAATTCGCAGGCAAATGGATGGATTTGGAGACTATCTTCCTGAGCGAGGTATCACAAACTCAGAGAGATAAGCGGCGGATGTACTCACTCACTAGTGGTCTCTAAACAAACAAACAAGAAAAAAAGCCAAACATGCCCAAGAGGCAAACCACAACCACTAAACAGCTTGGGATCAGAAACACCCTGGACTGACCCTTCGAACCCCACTCCAACTATAGGAATACCAGACTCACTCTTGAGGGAGGGGGGACAAAACTGGATTTGGCCAGGAGTGCAGACTGATCCAAGCATTATTGGGTCAGTGGGAACATAGGACTGTCTGCTCCCTGCCCAGGGACGGGATGGGGAGTTGGGGAGAAGAAAAATGACCTGATGTGGTGGGAGGGGGAAGGGACCTTGAATAAGGATATACAGGGATGGAAAAAAATTCAGAGGGAAAGCTGAACACAAAGTAAATATATGTGTAGCAATCTTATTTGCATTACCACCCTTGATAAAAAGAATGTGGGTATGAATCAGAGAGGACTGGTAACTGAGCCTGATGGGGTACATAATGTAAAATCACCAAATATTAAAAATATATATGAAAAGAAATTAAACTTAAATATTTTGGACAACAAAGAAAATCATTTAATTACAGAAGTTTAGAGTTCCCTAACTCTTTTCCCAATAATTTCAAATATAACAGCACAACTATAACACACTTTCATTGTATTATATTTTCACTTATCTTGTGATCAAAATTTAATGCTTAGACTTATCTATACTACCAACTTCAGCCATCTATATAAATTATGTGTTTGGTGATTCATTATTTCACTTATAGCTACTCATTATCCATTCTCCCTTTGCTTTTCATTAAGCCTTAAAGTTCTCCAATATTGGACCACCTATATTAAAATTCCCAAGGTCATGTAGCCCCAAGCTTAGATTTGGGGGGTTGCTCTGTTTATATGATAAGATGCAGTGCTGTCTTTTATAAATGCATTTAATCCAGGAGCCTAAGCAATAGGTGGTGTATCAGACCCATAAGTACTCATAACAAGGTTAATGTGCTAGAACAGTATGGTTATTATCTATATAGGGGAATTCTTAAAAGGTTTTTAATGGAATGATATGGAATTTCAGTTTTAAAACCATATCTATTCATGGATATGCTATTTTTAAAACAAAGAGAGCATTGTGCCCCTTATTGTTTCCCAAAGGTCTTATTAAAATATATTCATTTAGTAAAAGCATTTGTTAAATTAATAAACAGGAGTCTCAAAATACCTAATCTTATCAATAAACACTCTTTAAATCAATATTTATTTTCATTTTCCATATTTTTTCTTAAAACAGTTGTTATTGTCTTCAAATGCCTTTTTCCAGATTGTTTGGGGAGGTTACTTTGTTTTTATTTGTTTTTGTTTTTGCTGTGTTTCTACAAAGTTATAGACATTTCCAGCACATAATTCTATAATAAAAGCTTTTAAAATACATTTTTATTTATTCTGTCAAATTTTATACAGGTATACAACGTACTTTGATATTACTCACCCATCATTCTCCCCCTCATTCTCTCCTACACATCTCCCCCTTAATTCTTTCCTAGCTTCAGATCTTTTTTTAACCTACTTAGTGATGTTCCTATGCACATGGATGTGGGGCCATCTACTGCAGCACGGTCATCTACGAGGGGCCAAATTCAGAAAAGAAACAGACTCCCACTCATCTAGAAATTATCAACTGGCAACAGTACCTCAACTGAGAATGGGGTCTCATGGTCCCCTTCGTTTCTGCATTGGAATCTTGATTGGCCTGTTCTTACACAGATTTTGTGTTGGCAACTATAGCAGCTTGAGTGCATGAGTTTAACCATACTGTCATATCCAAGAGACAGTTCCTTCCTTCCTTCCTAATCCTCCTCAAACTCTGGTTCTTACCATTTTAAACCATTTTGATCCTCTCTCCCAACTTGGTCTCTGGGCTTTTCAAGGAGGGATTGTGACACAGATATGATGCATTTATGGCTGAGAACCTCACAAAGACTTATTTTCTGCTGTTTGATGAGTTGTGACTCTCTGTATTTAACTCCCACACACTACAAAAACAAGCTTCTCTGATAAGACCAAGAGCAACTATGTGTAAGAAAACTACACTTCTATTAATTTGCCTTTCTATCTGGGTCATTACTTATCGAACTAATGGATTCAACTTACAATAACCTCTCAACAGTTACTGGATGACTTATTTCCTTTCATATATTACATCCCAAATGCAGTTTTCCCTTCCTCCTCCCCTCCCAATCTCTACTCTATCCCCAATCTCTCATCCACTCCTCCATTTCTCTGCATAAGAGGGAAGTCCTCCCATGAATATCAACAAAACATGGCATATCAAGTTACAATAAGATTAAGTACCACTCCTCATATTAAGGCTGGAACAGTGAATTCATCAAGAGAAAAGGGGTCCCAAAAAGAAGCCAAATGAGTCAGAGACAGCCCCTGCTCCATTTGTTAGGATAAGATAACCAAGCTATACAACCAAAACATATACACTGAGGACCCAGATTGGACTCATACAGGCTCCCTGATGGTCATTTCAGTCTCTGTGTTCTCCTACAAGCCCAGATAAGTTGATTCTGTTGTTTTTCTTTGGTGTCCTTGACCTTGCTGGTTCCTACAATTCTTATCCCCTACTCCCTGCTCTTCCTACTCTTCTTCTTTGGCAAGTTTCCTTCTCATGCTCCACCTAATGATGGGCTGTGGGTTTCTGCATCTGTTTCTATCAGTTGCTGGATATAGCCTGTCTGTTGACAATTATGCTAGGATCCTGTCCTATTTGCTTTTCTGGGTCTGGATTACCTCACTCAGAATGATTTCTTTTTCTAGTTTCATTCATTTGCCTAGAAATTTTATGTTGTCATATTTTTAGCTGTTAATTATTACTCCATTTTGTAAATGTACCACAATTACTTTATCCATTCTTCAGTTGAGGGACATATAGGCTGTTTGCAGTTTGACTATTATGAATAAAACTGCTATAAACATAGCTGTGCAAATGTTCTAGAATTAGGATGGAGTATATTTGGGTATATGTCCAGGAATGGTATAGCTTGGGTCTATAGGTAATAAATTCCAACTTTTCTGAGAAGCTACCATATTGATTTCTAAAGTGGTTGTACAAGTTGTTTTCCCACCAGCAATGGAGGAGTGTTTCCCTTCCTCTACATTCTCACCAACATGAGCTGTTTTTTATCTTAGCCATTCTGACAGGTATAAGATTGAATCTCAGAGTCATTTTAATTTGCATTTCCATGATGGTTAGAGATATTGAATGTTTCTTCAATTACTTCTCAGCCATTTGATATTTCTCTGTTGAGAATTCTGTATTCATATCTGTACCCACACACACACACACACATTTCAATTGGATTATTTTGTTTGTTGATGTCTAGTTTCTTGAGTTCTTTGTATATTTTGCAAATTAGCCCTCTACTAGATGTGAAGTTGGTGAAAATATTTTCCCATTCTGGAGGCTGCTGTTTTGTCCTATTGACAATGTTCTTTGCCTTACAGAAGGCAAATTGCCTTCAGTTGCATGAGGTCCCACTTTTTAGTTGTCTTAGCACTATTGATGTTCTGTTTAGAAAACTGTCTCCTGAATCAATGCATTCAAGGTCATTCCACTATAATAAAGAACAAGGTAAGACTGTCCATTCTGTCTATATCTACTTAATAAAGTACTAAAGTTCTAGCTAGAACAATAAGACAAGTAAAAGAGATCAAGGGGATATGTAGCAGGAAACCAGAAGCTACCCAGGTAAACTCTGATTACACCAAAGTACTGGAGCCAGGCAGGGCGTGGTCAACCAGAAAGAGCACTGGAAGAAAAATCCCCCAGGAAGAGACAGCCTGGAAGAGGGAAGAGCCCGGCCCCTTGCTTCTGGAACTGTGGCATGGTTGGAAAGGACCGCTTGGTTGGAATTCCTCCTGCACGCTGCTTCTCCACCTTTTCTCCCCCCCTGAACACCCCCTTTTCTGTAAGTGACTTTTAGATAATAAACATTACTTAATATAAATCTCACAGTAAGTTAATTACCATAACAATTGGCAGCCCAACGTGGGGCTATTTTCACAGATGGCTATTTTGGATTCAGGATTTGCTCCTAGCCACGTGGATCTCCTGGCAATGCCAGTGAGAGCAGTGGGTGAGCGGGAATCTGAGAGACCCGGCAAAGTCAGCAAAGTCGGTTGTTGTGGCACACGCTGGTAGGATTTGTTGAAGGAAACAAAGGCTGCTCTAGGGGAATTGCCACCTTGTTTCGGGCACCACTACTGCTGTTGCTGATCGCAACTGCGACACCTGCTGGCCATAAGTCCTCCTTACATCTGAGTAAGGTAATTTTTTTTTCTTCCGCAATGTCTGACCAAATAAATGCTCAGCATTTTACCCACTTTATCACAATGGTGATAGAGGATTATTTTCAGGATTATGCATTTGGAGGCTATCTCAACCCAGGAGTTCTTTTGCTTTTTTGTGTGATAATATACTTTATACCTACCTATTTTAAAGGGTCCCAGCATAGAGATGAACACATTCCCCATAGGGTGTGTGAGATACCTGAGGATACTAAGACAGCTTTACTCGCTAAGATGTGTGAAATGGATGAACATTTTAAGACAATTAAGAAGCTCACTTCCTCCATAGAGGAGAGGTCTACATTGGTTAGAGAAGAATGCAAAGTTTATATTGATGAAAAACTTAGGAAACTGGATCAGAAAGTAATAGAACATGTAGATGTGGAGAATGAGAGAATTTTCCACTCTACAAAATTATTGGAAAGGTCATTTATACAGGACCTTAAAACACTGGAAAAGACCATTACCGCTAGGTTACAAGATTATGAGGGTCGTATGGAGATTATAGAAAAGGATTTTGAGGCAACATCTTCTCAAGACAACCCAGAGCCCCCTCTTAAAAGATGCTACAGTAGGGAAGGTGACCTACCTAGAGTGGTTACAATGAGGGAACTACCCCCTACTCCTCCAACACTATTTCCAGTTGTGACAAAGACCAAAAAAATCACAATCACGTGGAAGGGCTTCAGACAACATGGGATATAATTATGAACCTATCCACATGAAGGCTCTAAAAACAATAAAGGAAGCCATAGTGACATTGTGTACAATCGTCTTTTGTGAAGCAATTCATAAATTCATGGTCAACACAGAATCTGGTAATTCCTGATGACTGGAAGAATTTGGCAATCACAGTGTTGAACGATAGTCAAAGCTTTCAGTGGAGGAATTGGTTTAGGGAAGAGGCTAAAGCCTTGGAATCTCAAGATCAAACTGGGAATATTACCATCTCCAAGGAACAAATCCTTGGGGAAGTCCAATTTGCTTATATATCAATTCAGACTAATTATAATGACCATGCCCTGTTTCTGTGCTGTACTGCTGCCTTAAATGCTTGGGAAAAGGTTTTAGACCCAGGACAGAGAATTGAGTCATATACTCAGATTAAACAAGGTCCAAAGAAGCCTTATAGAGACTTTTTACAGAGGTTGACTTAGGCTGTAAATAGAGCAGAGTCAGAATCAGGAATTCAGAAACAACTGATGCTCTCTTTGGCCTTCGATCATGCTAATATGACAAGTAAGAAATTGATCATGCCATTAAAGATCAGAGGTGCACCCTTAGAAGAATGGATTCAACTTGCAATTAATGCCGAATCTCTACTGATGAAGAGAATTGGGTAGGACAAGTCATTGCTAATGTTAAGATGAGAAATCAAAGCATCATTTGTTTCAATTGTGGTAAGCCAGGCCATATAAAGAGGAATTGTAGACAAGGCATATATGGGAATACTCCCAATACCAGGAGTGACTCAAGCAGAAGGCCACTACTTTCTGGGCTATGTAGGAGATGTAACAAAGGCAGACATTGGACAAAGGAGTGTAGATTCATAAGAGACAAAGATGGCAACCTTTTAACATCAGGAAACATAACTCAGGGCTTCCCCCGGGAAGCCTCCAAGAGTCAGACCTCCAAGCCAAAAAAGGTTCAGTCATGTCCAGTCACAGTGGAAGAGCAGCTTTCTAAGGATGAGTAACAAATCCCTAGCCTGAAACAGTAGACCATGTAGCCATAGACAATAGATCGCACTTACAGGAGTAGTTGACAGTATCCAGTAAACCATTAAAACACATATTTTGGCAGATCTCTATAAATGAGCAAAGACAAAAGTTGACAATAAGAATAGACAATATTTTTATGCAAGGCTTAGTCAACACAGGAGCTGATGTTTTGATCATAACTCAGCAGGCCTGGCACCCCAGGTGGCCTCTGAAGGAGGTAGATGTTCAATTTTTAGGTATTGGGACATTGTCTCAGGAAAAACAGAGTGTGAGATGGCTCGAATGCATAGGACCAGAAGGACAGAGAGGAAGATTGAAGCCATACATGGCCAACATAGCAGTGAACTTATGGGGTTGTGATCTACTACAACAATGGAACACTCAAATTAAGATCCCTCCAGGCTTAAATATCAATCAAAGACCCAATCATGGCTTCGAAAGCAATACCTCAAGAGGCCCAACAGCCGCCGGTTATTCAGGTTGCACAACAATGCAGTCTAAAAGCTACACGCACCCCAAAGACACTCACAGCCCTGCCTTTGACATGGTTGACAGACAAACCTATTTGGGTCCAACAATGGCCTTTTACAGAGGAGAAATTGCTAGCCTTAGAACAAATGGTACAGGAGCAGTTACAAGCTCAGCATATTGAAGAATCAACCAGCCCATGGAATTCCCCTGTATTTGTGGTCAAGAAGAAATCTGGGAAATGGAGACTGGTGACAGATTTAAGAGCAATTAATAAGATGATTCATCCCATGGGCATCTTACAGTCTGGTAAGATGGCCTATTATAGTTATTGATCTGAAGGACTGTTTTGTTTTTTTGTTTGTTTGTTTGTTTGTTTTTTGTTTTTTTTACCATACCTCTACAAGAACAAGATAAAGAGAAGTTTGCTTTTACTATTCCTACTCTCAACAAGGCACACCCAGAAAAAGGTACCAATGGAGGGTCCTTCCACAAGGGATGTTGAATAGCCCCACCCTATGCCACTATTTTGTCTGACAGCCATTAGAAGTGATACACAAACAATTCCCACAATCTATAATTTACCATTATATAGGTGATATATTGGTAGCAGACCCAGACATAAACACCTTAGAAAGACTGTTTGAAGAAATGAAGAAGGTGTTGCCTGATTGGGGACTTCACATAGCCCCTGAAAAGATACAAAGAGGGTATTCTATCAATTATTTGGGATATAAAATAGGCTTGCAAACAATTAGACCTCAGAAGGTACAATTTAAGAGGGACAGACTGAGGACTCTTAATGATTTTCAGAAACTACTAGGGGATATTGCCCACATATGACTGGTTATTGGTATTAAAAACTATGAACTGGTTCATTTGTTCAAAACTTTAGATGGAGATAAGGATCTGAACAGTCCCAGGGAATTCTCTGCTGAAGCTGAGAAAGAATTAGCATTGGTGGAAAAGAGATTACAAGAAGCACATGTTAACTGTACACACCCAGACCTCAACTGCATCCTGGTTATTTTGTCTTCTGAATATTCCCCTACAGGAGTCATAATGCAAAGAGAAAATATTATATTAGAATGGATATTTCTGCCACATGGACCAAGTAAAAAACTGAAAACATACATTGAAAAAATTTCAGATTTGATCTTCAAAGGAAAATTCAGGCTTCCACAGTTGACTGGAAAGAATCTGGCAGAAATTGTTGTACCTTTGACCAATGAGGAAATTGATCGATTATGGGCAGACAATGAACCTTGGCAAAAGGCCTGTAGTGGTTTTCAGGGAGAGATTAATAATAAATATCTCCAAAGAAAAAGGATTCAGTTTATAAAGAAAACTAATTGGATTTTCCCCCATGTGGTACAGTATAAACCTATTTCTTGAGATCCTATATTTTTTACTGATGCGAATAAATCAGGAAAGGCTGGTTATAAATCAGAAAACTTCAGTAAGGTGACACAGAGCCCTTATGATTCTGTTCAGAAGGCAGAACTGTATGCTATTATTATGATGTTATTGGATTTTACTAGACCTCTTAACCTGATAACTGACTCTCATTATGCAGAAGGAGTTGTATTTCATAATGAAACTGCTGACTTCATTCCTGATGATACAGAATTAACCTTTTTGTTTGTACAGTTGCAGGATATCATCAGAAATAGAACACATCCTATGTATATAACACATATCAGGGCTCATTCAGTCCTTCCTGGCCCTTTGGCACAGGGTAATGATGAGATTGATGGGTTATTAATAAGGAATGTGGTAGAAGCCTCAGAATTTCACAAGAAGCATCATGTCAATAGCAAGGGATTAAAGAAGAGTTTTCCCATCACTTGGCATCAAGCCAAGGAAATTTTGCAAAAGTGTGACAAGTGTTCCCTTTACAATCAACCATCCTTGCCCGCTGGGAGTAATCCTAAGGGTACTAGGAGCAATGAGATTTGGCAGATGGATGTGTTTCACTTCCTGGAATTTGGTAAGATGAAATATGATCATCATACCATTGACACCTACTCAGGAATGCAGTGGGCTACTGCCCTGAGATGTGAAAATGCTAATGCAGTACTCACTCATCTTCTGGAAGCCAAGGCCATATTGGGAATTCCTGATCAAATTAAGACTGACAATGCTCCAGCATATGTTTCCCAGAAAATGGAGCAGATTTTTGGATATTATGAGATAAACCACCTTACTGGGATACCACACAATCCCACTGGACAAGCAGTTGTGGAAAGATTCCATCGCACACTAAAAGAGATGTTTCATAAACAGAAAGGTGGTATGAAAAAACCTAGGGAGAGATTACATAGTGCCTTGTTGACATTAAACTTTCTTAATGCTGATGAGAAAGGAACTTCAGCTGCAGAGAAACACTAGGTAATAGAAAGGACTTCTGAGTTGAATCAACCTGTTTATTTCAAGGATGTACTAACTTTAGAATGGAAGCCAGGACATGTGCTTCATTGGGGTAGGGGTTTTGCTTTTGTTTCCCCAGGAAAAGAGAAAATATGAGTACCAACAAGATTGATAAAGATCTGATTCAAAAAGGAGAACCCTCCTGAGGAGAAGGAGTAATGGCTCGTCTGCTGATAAGACAATTGGATATGTGGTAAGGAACAGTCACTTAACTAAGGTGAGGCAGGGTCTCAATTTTGTTTTTACAGGAGAATGGATACAACCCTCTTCACAATGCTAAAAGGATTCTGAATGCTTAGACTTTTGAAGCATTAAAAGGACTACAGGCGATTACAAGGACACCTGACACTGGCAGGCACTAAGGGTAATTTCTCTATTCTCACAACTGTACATCTATATCTAATGATTATGTATATACATATCTTTATATATATTGAAAAAAAGGAGGTCCTGGTTTGATCACAAAAAAGGCTGGCTTTGGAGGTGGAGCAAGTGACTTTCTCCCTCTCTAAACCCAAGCCTATTGGTAAATAAAACCTTAGAGACTCTGTCTCACATCAGAAAAGCCACCTGAAGTGAGACAGAAAATAGATGAAATATATAGGGACCAATATTATTTCACTTTTATTTTAAATCTTAAATCTTACTTCTTTCTGCATTTCTTACTCTCTTACTCTAAAAATCTTGTCTGCATACAATACTTTCTGAGAGTTCAATATCTTCAGTTAATAGTATCCATTGGATTCTCCACTATAAAAACAATTTCTCCTACCAGCACTCTCCAAGGCATCCAGAAGGAAGATGGGGCCCCCATCAAAAAGAAAAAAAATAAATAAAAAAAATAAAAAATAAAAAATAAAAAGAAAGACCCTAGAGACAGAGAAAGAAGGAACCTGTGATCACTTTTGAGGTATAGACCAATCAGGACAGTTGTAAGATAGTTTCATATCATATCTTTAACAAGAATTTCAGATGGATTTACTCAGTATGATGAGAATGGTTATATATGTTTATAGAATGGTTATATATGTTTATAGTTACTTCATTAGGACTTAACCATTGTTTTAGTTTTACAGGACCCCACAGAGATACCGTCGCCCACAGGCCAGCATGAAGTAACTTAATGAAAGAACTATATCCCTTTCCCGATAAGTTGGTCATGCAAGGGAGGGTTACGGTCAATTATCATTTTGATACAATGGTTATAAGTTAATCTTGGGTAGAGGATAGAATGATATTATAGATGTAGGAATTTCTAAAAAAAAAAAAAAAAGAGTGAGAGCGAGAGAAAGAAAGAAAAGGGAATAGATAGGAGATCATTATACCTACAAACAACTATTAACCAAAGGATGAATGAAAAATGAATCGCCATGGTACAGATGTTTGTATATTGATACAAATGGGAAATTAGTCTATATGTTTGATTGAGATAATATGTATATTGCTACAAAGTTGAGCATGGTACAAATGTTTGTATATTGATACAAATGGGAAATTAGTCTATATGTTTGATTAGGATAATATATATATTGATATAAAGTTGAATGCATAATTACCTTATTTTGCACATGTCTACCTCTGTTTAAAATATTTTGCACAATGATGTGTATTAGGTGCATTGTCATTTCCAAAATGTAATTTCTACCTCTAATTATTTATGCTAGTCATAACATTTGTTGTAATAAATATATAAGTTGTTTTATATAACTCTGTTTAGATATTTTGTATAATGATATATAGTTAGGATATTGTTGTCATTTGATAATAAATGTGTATCTTGGTCAATATTCATAAGATTGTTATACTTGAAATTATTATGGAGGAGTTGTACACTCATTTTTGGAATGCCTATTCTTACAACGTAAGCTTTACTTTCTTGGTTGATTGGGATTGCAGATTATGGCTACTCAGATTTGCCACCTAACAGTCAGGATACTCAAACTTTTCAGACACATGTTAGAATATACCAGATAGATAGGCATCTTCAACCACCTCATAGACCGAGAGAATATGGCATTTAAGATTTTGTTAACTTGAATTTGGCCTTAAGAGACATGACAACTCCTGGCATCACTGTTCCTTTCCCGAGGTGGTGTTGAGCATCACAGACATCTTGCAAAGAGATTGTCTTGTTTGGCAAATAATGCCCTTAGGGGCAAAGGACTGCAACTTGCCCTGACTGCTGTCAGCGTGCTCACTGTCCGATATGGACGAGCAGGATGAAGGATCGAGACTGCCGCAGCCTGCCTAGACAGGATAAGATGGTCTTACCCAAAAATACTCTGCTTCTATAGAGACTTGTCAGACATCCTAGGCCAGTAGCCAAAAGGGTGGGTGCTCCCGTTATACAGAGAAGTGGTGGATGACTGTCCAGGTAGTTAACTGTCGCTGTCTTCTCCTAAATTCTGGAAGTTACTTCATCATGTTTCTGACTTCAGGTATATATTTTCCTTCTCAGGTCTTGATGGTGTTGAAGACTGAATAGTTGAGGTTGTTATTACTTCACATCTCAGCAAAGACACTCAGGTATTAGAACATTATTGTTCGAGATAAACAGTTTTGAAGCAACCCCTGTATATTTCCTCGTATCAACATTCTAGACATTAAAATGCCCCTTGTATTTGTTGTTTGTTAGTGGTAGTTTGACCTCACTTATGTTAGTATCTTTCTCTTCCCCAGACACCACCTTATGATGATCCCTATAGTATGTAGTTTTATACTTAGTTTAGAACTTTCTTATTTAGACAAAAGGGGGAGATGTAGAGGGAAACCAGAAGCTACCCAGGTAAACTCTGATTACATCAAAGTACTGGAGCCAAGCAGGGCGTGGTCAACTGGAAAGAGCACCAGAAGAAAATCCCCCCAGAAGAGAGAGCCCAGAAGAGGGAAGAGCCCAGCCCCTTACTTCTGGACCTGTGGCATGGTTGGAAAGGACCACTCGGTTGGAATCCCTCCTGCATGCTGCTTCTCCACCTTTTCTTCCCCCCCTCCCCCCGAACACCTCCTTTTCTGTAAGTGACTTTTAAATAATAAAACATTACTTAATATAAATCTTGCTGTGAGTTAATTACCATAACAGGGATACAAATTGGAAAAAAAGGGAAAGTATCACTATTTGCAGATGACATCATAGTATACATAAGTAACCCCAAAATTCTGTCAGGAACATTCTATAGCTAAAAACATCTTCAGCAAAATGGGTGGATACAAGATTAGCTCAAAGAAAAATCAGTAGCAATCCTATATACAAACACTAAAAGCACTGAGAAAAAATAGGGAAACTACACCCTTCATAATAGCTGCAAACAATGTTAAATATCTTGGCATAACTCTAACCAAGCAAATTAAAGACTGTATGATGAGAACTTCAAGTCCTTGAAGAAATAAACTGTAGAAGAAATCAGAAGATAGATCTCCCTGGCTCATGGATCAATAGGACTAATATAGTAAAAGTGGTCATCCTACCAAAAGCAATATATAGAGTCAATGTAATCACCATCAAAATTCTAACACAATTCTTTACAGACTTTGAAAGAATAATCCTCAACTTTATATTGATAAGAACAGGATAACTAAAGTAACTCAGTACAATAAAAGAAAGTAAAATGACTGTTTATTATTTCTGTGTGCTTATAAACTAATGCTAAATTTAAAACAGGATGGATTTTCAAGAATAATGGCTGAATGAGCAAATGGCAGTAATTATCAGAATTTGATGAAAGATATAAAACCATCAAGATAATTTTTTATGTTTCATCATGCTTAATTGTGATATATTGCATATTTAATAAAAATCAACCTGGAATATCAGAGACCAGAATCACTCTCAGTCAAATCATGAAGGTCAGAAAGTGGTGACTGGCTCACGCCTTTAATCTCATCACTCAGGAGACAGAGATCTTTCTGGATTTTGTGAGTACAAAACCAAACAGCCAAGCAGAAGTATCTCACACCTTTAATCCTAAATCTAGGAGTTGAACCAGGAAGTGAAACAGCTGGGTGGGGAAAATATTTAAGGCAAGAGAAGGCAGACATCCATGCATTCTGTAAAGTGACCTGCCAGGCTAAGGATCTTTGAAGATAGTATATACCCTGTTGAGTCTGAAAAGTTGTCTGGGTGAAATTGATGTGGTCTGTTTTCTCTTTCTGATATTCCAGCTTTTCCCCAATATTTGGCTCTGAGTTTTCATTATATGATAAGTAGAGTCCATGCAATACACAATAACAGGCACATCAGGTCATCCCAAAACTCCATTGTGAATTATTTTTCCCTAAAATTAAAAAAAAAACCCTACTCAGTCATAGTTAAATATGTTGTCATTTAAATGCTTTGATCTTTTTTGTTTGCTTATTTTATGTTCATAAGAATTTGTATGCATGTGAATATGTAACATATATGTATATGTATACCATATATGTGCCTGGTGCCAATAGAAGTCAGAAGAGTGTGTCAGATCCCCTGGAACTAGAATTAGAGATGATGTGAACCACTATGTGGTACTGAGAACCAAACCCAAGACATCTTCAAGAGTATCAAGTGCTCTTAACTGTCAAACTATCTCTCCAGCCACTATTTCTCTAAATTTTAGTTTCTTCTCTTTGTAAAATTATTGTTAATTATAAAATAAAAATTATTTTATTTATTCTTCTGCTTTGATTTTAGGTCATTTATATCTAATCTATTCTAAATTATATACAGTAATTTGGACCAATGCCTCTACTTAGTATCCTGAGGATCTAATCTCCATGGTGTCTTGTGTTTACACAGTCAGCCAATCCCCTTGAGTCCATGCTAAATAGAACTGATAAAATTGGAACTAACTTGAATAGCACTGCTTTGATACTGATTATACCACTCCACTCATCAGGCTAGTAAAGAACTTCTGTTAGCCTTCATTTATGATAATTTCTGTTTTACATAGAAAGGTATTATTTCTTTAGGTAGCATATATAGAATAATCTAGAACTATGAATCCCTAGTCATATTTGGATTCATGAGTAGATATGAGTTGATATATGTCTTTCTAAAGATTAAAAGGTTTTATGATTTTATTTTATTATTAATATTTTGGATATTTGGTTACAAGCATAAGGTAACAGAAGAAAAATCAATTACAAAACTGGTTCAAAAAGCCCTAAAATATTTATATTTAAACAAACTAATTAGAAACAAATTAATGACTAATTATAGTCACAGCCATTAGAAATGACAGTGATTGTACCAGTATATTGAGCAAAAAGTAAGTATGTATTTTTAGGAATATACTATTTTGTTTCTAAGTAGCATTTGTGTTCTGTATAAACAATTTCAACATATTCTTTAGTTATACAATTAATAAAATTTCAATTGAATCTATAAATTAAAAATTAGAATTGAAAATTAATCTTTAATGTAGCAAATATATGTTATAAATCATAGAACTAAATAATTCATGATTTTATCAGTTCACAATACTTTTCAGAATATGAAAAACATGGGATAAATATGTCCAAAATTGGAAAAAAAGTTACTTGTTATACTAAGGCAGTATACTTTGTTTTGGTTTCATGCATGAATTTTGAACATAGCAAAGATCAGGATTCGTCACATAAAACCAGATGACAAGCTGCATGCCATATGATTATAAAGAGCAGATAATGGAAAGTAAGACCATTTTATGTCCAAAAAAACTGATACATAAAATGTTGAGGTAAATTTAATTACCCATCAAATTAATTGACTAATGCTGAAGAAGTGTCATTTTACTTTATAGCAATAACACTTGCAAAGATTATAAATAACAGATGAGACTGGTAAAGTTGACAAGACACAGGAGCACATCTAAAGCTTTGAAATAACTTCATGAATGAACAAGTGTATAAACTTTGCATGGCATCAAAAGTAATGACGTAAAATATGGCAGAAAGAAAATTAATTTTGTCTCTTGAAAATTTATCTTGAATGTTGAATTGTGTCATTTATTATTCACAAAAGAAGATAAGCAATGTTATACAAAAGTGATTTACAATGCTAAAAATAAAACAGATAAGAGCACTTGTAGTTTATAAAAATTAAATTAGAGCAAAGAGTATAGTCACATCTGTAGTCTCAGGGTTCACAAGTATGAGGCAGGAAATTATGAATTCAAGACAAGACTGGCTATATAGCAAGACTTATCTCACTAACAATATTAAATAAGGTCATTTCATTTAAGGATTGCTGTATATGTTACAATGTATACTTAAGATAGGAATGTGGCAAATAAAATATATCCAATAATAGAGTTTTTAGATTTCTACAGAAAATCATTATAGCAGACAGAAAATGACCTGAAACACAAATGTTTAAATTAAGCTAAGAATCTTTCATCTATCAGACATGTCCATGTGTGTACACCAGGACACATTACCCTGAACTATGGAATTATCTCCAAAAGGTATAAAGGTTTGTAAAGAGAAAAAGAATTAAAATGTAGAAATGTAAAATATACAAGAAAACACTATACATAAAAATCTTTTAGAAAACTACCCTACACTTAAAAATAAGTTCTCAGGCACTTCCTTGTTTCTTGGAATATTCAGTAGACAGACTAGTGATAAAATATAAGAGAACACAATGAAGAAAACAGGGTCATGATTAAGAAATGAGGTAAAAACAAAGATTTTATAAGTATTTTGTTTGATTCACCACAAAATCAATTTTTAACAATGAGGACAACAACGATTTTTAAGTATATATGTTTAGCCAGGTATTTTAGTCATTAGATACAAGTATGTCTTGATACTTATATGTAGTAAAAATAAATTACTGTAATAACAATATTTATTTTATCTTCTATTTATTCTTTTTCCTTTTGCTGCAAGTGTGTATAAAAATCTCCTACCAAAGTAAATTTCAATAAATAACAACAGTATTAAGTATATTTTAATTAATATAGACACTTTCCATTAATTATCTAGACTTATCCTATATAGTTACAAATTTATACTCTTTGAAAGTATTAGGATTGTATAGACTATATTACAAATATAAAATAATGTATGATACTTTTATGTTAATGCACACATTGTGAAATACCCAGCTTTACAAATAAGACAATGCTGCCATGAAATCTATGATATCATAGATGAATTTGAAGAACATGATGCTAAGTAAAATAAGATAGACACAAGTAACAAGTTCATTTCCTTATTAGCAACCTTGATTCCATATTTCATCTATTTAGAAAATGTCTTTAGAAGCAGAGACTATTATGAGAAATTCCACATCAGTAACAGATTTTATTCTTCTTGGATTGACAAATGACCCACGGTGGCAGCTTGTGATTTTCACATTTCTTCTTGTTACCTACATGCTAAGTGTGACTGGAAACCTCATCATCATCATCCTCACCCTCTCAGATGCCCATCTGATGACACCAATGTATTTCTTCCTTCGCAATTTCTCATTCCTAGAAATATCATTCACATCTGTCTGCATTCCCAGATTCCTTGTCACTATTGTGACAGGAGATAGAACCATTTCCTACAATGGTTGTGTGGCTCAGCTATTCTTTTTCATTTTCTTGGGAGTGACAGAGTTTTATCTTCTGGCTGCCATGTCTTATGATCGTTATGTGGCCATCTGCAAACCTCTCCACTATACAACAATCATGAGCAACCGTGTGTGCATTCTTCTTGTCTTTAGCTCATGGCTCGCAGGATTCTTGATCATCTTTCCACCAATTATCCTTCTGCTGCAGTTAGACTTCTGTGCCTCCAATATAATTGACCATTTTATCTGTGACTCTTCTCCAATTTTGCAGCTGTCTTGCTCAGACACTCACTTTCTAGAACTCATGGCATTTTTGTTAGCTGTGGTAACACTCATGGTCACCTTGACATTAATTATTCTCTCCTACACAAATATTATTCAAACAATTCTGAGAATTCCTTCTACAAAGCAAAGAAAAAAGGCCTTTTCTACTTGTTCCTCCCATATGATAGTTGTCTCCCTCTCTTATGGCAGCTGCATTTTCATGTACATTAAGCCTTCGGCAAGGGAAAGGGTGAGTCTAAGCAAAGGAGTAGCTGTGCTCAACACCTCAGTGGCTCCGCTCCTGAACCCTTTTA
Source organism: Sigmodon hispidus (assembly GCA_004025045.1). NCBI lineage: Eukaryota > Metazoa > Chordata > Mammalia > Rodentia > Cricetidae > Sigmodon > Sigmodon hispidus. Next base: position 17,308 of record PVIH01024155.1, read on the forward strand.
TCTATACACTGAGGAACCAGCAAGTAAAGCAATCCTTCAAAACCATGGTCCATAGAGTCCTCTTTTCTTCAAAGAAATGAACATGGTGATGAAGGAAAGGGACCTCTGAAGACAGATGAATGGAAATCTCTGCCCTTCCCTATATAGATTCTTTCACAACAATTATTAAAATGTATTAAACTTACTAATAAGCTACGGGGGAAATGTATGTAAAGAATAAATAGAAATATAAGATGAAATGTATTGGATTTTAAATTATTTTGCTAAGGAAAATATAAGTAAAAGTATATAAAAGTATTCCATTTTATTCTTTGTTAGTATTTCTTAAGTGGTATATTATTCAACTGAAAATGTCTCTATTTCTACTACAAATATTTTTAAAGGAAAATTACAATTTCTAAGTTATCCTGACTAAATGTTCATTTTTTATTTTTTATTTAAATTTTTTTTTCATATCTACCACTGCTCCCCCTCCCTCTCCTCTTCCCAGTCCCTCCCAGTCCTCCCTCAGCCTCCCCAGTCCACCTCCCTATCCCCCATCCATTCCTCAAGGAGGACAAGGAGTCCCAAGGTGGGTCAGTTTCATCTGGCATATGCAGCTGAGGTAGGTCCGAGTCCCTCCTCCCACTGGTAAAATTGCCATTTCCACTGGTCCTTTTTCACTGGTACAGTTGCCATTCCTGCCGACATGATACTGAATGAATAGAAAGTGATGAAGTGTTTACAATGATGGAATGATGGCTTTCTGTTGATTATCCTGGGAATTACAAATGCTGATTACTAATGTCTTAGACTTTTTCTATCATTCAGCATGCAACAATGTTTTGGGTTTTATTTTTTTGTCATTGTCTCCTCTACAAAGGTTTCCTTCCCTATGGGCTTATAGTCAAGACAATGACTTTTGGAAATATCCAGGAAAATGAAAATAGTGTTACAAGGTTGGTCCTGTGCTTAATGATTCCCTCAGGTCCTGAGCTTCACTAAGAAGAGCAATTGTCTTGAGACAGAAGCTATGCGTCTGACTAGATAACAGACATATAATTCTATTTTTAGCTTCTTAATTTTGAGCTTGATCTGAATCATAGGTCAATGTAGTGAACTGCATACATTTCCTATAGGAATTAAAGAAATTATTCTCATGAACAAGAACAATATGAAGCTCTGATTATTTTATGTTTCCATGGCATGATGTACACTTCACTCAAGTATATTTTAAACTAGCATAATTTTAAAGCAGATCAAGTGATTTTTTTATTTGATTATAAATTCTTGGTTGACACAATTTATAAAGAAATTATACTATGTAAATTGGCTTTGTAAGATAAAGCAAGTAATCAGTAATGTAAAATGAAAATCAAAAGTGTTACTGAAAAGTTTAAAGAATAAGTAAATGAAAATAAACTGTAGGCAGACAGGAGAGAGAACATGAAATAAAAGAAGGTAAATGGAAAAGAAGAGAATAAGGGGAAATGTATCCTCTTGATTAGTAAGGCTTATCTGAAGACATTAACTCCAATTTAGGAAAACCGAAAAAGAAACTTATAGACAAACTGCTGTTCTACATGAATTCAAACATCCTGGATCCATTACTATTGAAGTACTTTTTTCTATTTTTTTCATTAAAAGATTTGTAACAATTTGAAAAGAAGAAACCTTGCAGATAATCTGAGATATTGAAATACTGATAAAATTTTGAGTAATATTGCTTATATTTCATTGTCAGTAAGATCTTAATGATTATAACTATTTCTCCAGCCAAATTCTGTTATGATCTCAAGGAGTACAGTGTTGTAGATCCACAAATATGTAAAATATGTTTAAACACTAGTCTGTTATCATTTTGTGTTAAATACAAATAAAATAATTAATACAAGTTGCAAATTATCAGAGTTTATGTGTGCATACATTTAGAGGTTACATTGTGGCTCCATTCACAAAGAAGAGAAATTCAAGAAAACATAGAGATGCATAAAGTTGACTGTAGACAGTTCTGTGATTGTGTCCTGTTGCTTCTTCAGTATGCACAAGCATTGACAAGCACCCCTTATAAGCCTACAACTCTCTTCACCAGTAATATATTACTATAATTTATTACCACAGTAAAAATGATCTTTGTTTCTTCATTTCATTTTTACCATATATAATATGCACAACAAATAAAATTAAATATCAATAAGGTACTAAGAAGCTGGGAAAACGATTCATTTTATAAACTGTTTGTCATTCAAACATGAAGATCTGGGTTTGGATCTCCAACATCTATGTAAAAACCAGGGTGTGATGGGATGCACCAGCCTAACACAGGAATGTGGGCATACGAGTAAGAACCCTGGAACTGGTGAGTTCCTGGTTTAGTGAGAAGCCTTGTCTTAAACAAGAGAAGGAACCAAACATTAACCTTTGGCCTACACACACACACAAACATAAGTGTATGCACCCCCACAAACACACAAGTATGCATCAAACAAGCACACATGATCAGGTGAATGTTTATTAATAGCATTTTCACTCAAATTATTAGCAGTTAGTCTTTGAAGAGTCAATTGTTATGCATAAGTTTGTGATTGTATATGTGCTTAAACAAATAAAAAAACACTTATGGAAGTCACAGCTTAAAGATGCAAACATTAAAGATAGATTTTAACATTAAAAAAATTAAAAATACTGTCATTAGCTGCCACCATATCAGGACTATAATATGACAACAGGTTATACCTATGAAGTAAAATCAGACTTTCTTACTCTGAGAAAGAGTTCCTACAGAAGGTATATCAAAAATGAAAACAGAAAAAGAGCTGGAGTATATGAATCTCTCTGGTACCTTATCCCCCTTGCTACTAAATCATTATAAACACAGTAACTAATAAAATATGTTCTGATTTCCACAAAACAATTACAAGCATCACAAAAGCCATCAGCACCAGAGCCAGACATAACTTAGAGATTGGAGCTCTCTGACCAGAAATTTAAGACTGTGATGAATGGTTTAATATATTAATTAATATGGCAGGTGCTCTGATGGGAAAAGTAGACAGGATACAATTAACTCCTAACTAGTACAACTAGAGAAATAAAAACTAAAAGAATCAAAAGAAAATCCTAGAAATCAATAGCAATTAGAAATGAAGACTGCCTTTGATAGGTACACAGGGTGGTTGGATGTGGGAAAAAAATGAGTCAATAATTCCTAAAGAAAGCTCAATAGAAATGTACCAAACAGTATTTTTTTAAACAAAACATAATGTTAAACTAACAAAGCAGAACTTTCAAAAGCTAAAGTTTATTTTAAATATTAGAATGCCAGAAGGAGAAAAGGAAAAACATGATTGTAAGTACAATGGCAATTTTTTTAAAATTTGTGACAAAAAAAACATTGATTAAGACAATTAGAGTAGAAAACACACCAAACTGGATATGTTTTAATTACAACCATAAGTGTCAGATTCAAAATCATAAAAAACAAAGATAAAAATCTAAAAAAGAAAGAAAACTCAGGTCAAAAATGTCAGGTTAGAAGAACATAGGTAAACTCTCAGCACAGAGAAAATAGATTTATTTATTCTTCAAAAATACAGACTTTTTATATAAACAAAACCTGGATGTATTTGTTTTGAGTGAATCTGACCTATCAGAAATGTAAAAAGTTCTTCAAGCAGAAGAAAAATTGTATATGTCAGACATTCTATTCTACATGAAAAAAGGTAGCTGAATAATAAATAAATGTGTTTTTTAAAAGTTTTATAATACATATTGATTTTATTTTTGAGGATTTTGCCTGCATGTATCTGTGTTTACCACATGCATGCACTGAGCTCAAAAAACATCAGAAGAGAGAATCAAATACCCTGGAACTAGAGTTATAAATGATTGTGAGCTACTGTGTGTATGCTGGTGTTCAAACCTTGTTCCTCTGCAAGAGTAACAAGTGTTCTTACCACTGAGCCATATCTTTATTCAAGTATTCTTTTTCCAGCATGAGATTTTTATTTATTATTTGGTGATTTTACATCATGCACCCCTTCAAACTCAGTTATCAGTTCTCTCAGTTTCATACCCACTCTTATGATCTCTTCATTTACAAAAACACCCATTCATGCTGCTCATTTACTTACTGGAGCATAATTAAATGCCCTGTGGCCAGACCCTTACCCACACCCCTGCCAGACGCCACCAATGCAGAAGTGAGGCACTGTGTCATTTAGCTATGTTTTAGCCTTGAGCTCTTGTATACAATGGCATCTTTTTTTTTTTAAGTCCACTAATGAGTAAGTTCATCCCATGCTTATCTTTCTGAGTTTGGGATATCTCACTCAGGAGGATATTCTACAATTTCATCCATTTGCCTGAGAATTTTAGAATATCATTTTTTCTTACTGCTGAGTATTATTTTTTATTACTGCTCAAGTATTCTTAATAAATCAGAAAAACAAATACTGTTCAAAATATACTAGAAACAACTTACTAATAACAAAGGCATGAATATACAAAATACATGACATCAGTCTCATAAAAGTCAGAATGTATTGTCATAAAATGCCACACTACATGAACAGGTAGAGTGTAATTTGAAGTTAATATAGATTAGTTTTATAATGTATATTGAAACTCTTCAGTAACTGTTTAAAAACTAAAATATAGATCTGAAAAATTAATGACTGATAAAAGAATGGCATGTAAACATATTATTAAGAATGTAAAATAATTCAAAATAAGTAAAAAAATTACAATTATAAGAATTATCCAAATTATAGCAAAAATTACTTTAAATGTGGCTAATCGGACTGAGATAAATTAAAAGGCTGAGATTATGAAGGAAATCAAAAACTATACCATTAAAAACTAAATTTAAATATAAAAACAAATCTAGGTTAAAAGTAAAGGGACATGTAGCCCAAAATGGAGCATATATACCATACCCACGGACAGAAAAAATATAAAAGCCTTAGGTGGTGAATGGCTACAAGGAAACAGTGTCCCTAGACACAGCAGGGACACTGCCGATAGGAAGTCTCAGTAACTGTGGTACTATGTACAAGGCTTGTGCACGTCTAAAACAGACCATATCCCAGTATATAGAGAAGAATCTATTGAGAACTGAGCACTGCTAGAAGAAAACGGTCAATTTTCTCTAAAAGTGTAGACCCTCATAAGTCTACTACTTCCTAAGAGAAGACCACTCATACAAGAACATTTGCTTAGCATAAGTTGGCCTCAATAGGGGAAAAATTTACAAAGGTGAATGGAAAGGTGGTGGTGGATCTATAAAGTATGAAAAGGGTAAATGCCATCAAAACACAATGACCCAGTCTTCATGTTGGGGTGAGGAAAGCGGATCTGCATGGAGTGGATGCTGAACTAAGCCACCTTGGAACCTTGGGACCTCCTGCCCTTGCTGGGAAGGAGATAAAGTGATGGGGAGAAAAGAGAGTGACTGGAAGGAGCGGGAGGGGGAATGGAGCTTGAACAAGGGTATACACAGATAGAAATTATGACTTTATTGTAATAAAAAACAAAAAAATAAAACAATACAACAAAAAATAAATAAATAAAAGTCACTATAAATAGTTTAAAAAAAACACACAATGAACAAAACTCTCAAAGAATCATTTTTTTAAGTAAAGTAACAAAGTGCCTGGGAATATTGTTCAAAGGGTAAAGTTTTTGTCTAACATGCAAAATGCCTTGGGTTTTGAATTGTATAAACTGTACACTGTGATATGCATCTGTAATTCAATATCTTGGGTGACAAAGGCGGTCATTTTCATCTACATATATAACAAACTGGGACAGAATTTCTCAACAAAATATCAGTAAATCAAGTTGAACAGTATCTAAACTAAACATCTATACTTAGTCTAGTGATGTACTCACTCACTAGTGGTCTCTAAACAAACAAACAAGAAAAAAAGCCAAACATGCCCAAGCGGCAAACCACAACCACGGAACAGCTTGGGATCAGAAACACCCTGGACTGACCCTTTGGATCCCACTCCACCTAGAGGAACACCTGACTCACTCTTGAGGGAGGGGGGAAAGAACTGGATTTGGCCAGAAGTG